>CAUYUJ010021148.1:145000-210000 GCA_963575745.1 Prorocentrum cordatum
TCCATGGATGAATGCACCGGGGGTCCAGCCCTGGGGCCCCGGCCTGCCTCCGAACATCCAGGTTGCGCCTGTACCCCCCCCCAGGGGGGGTGGCCAACCCGTGGGGCCCCGAGGGGGCCCCAAACAAGTTGTCAACGATGGCGGGTCTGGCCGAAGGTCACTCGAGTTTCTGTGTGGTGTACTTTTCCTTGTCCCGGGAACCTCACGACGACCCAGGAGAGTCCCAACATGATCTGGAGATGGCCCACGCGACTTCCGAGGGCGCCCCAGAGGGCGTCCACGTGAGCCCCACACAGGAGCACGATGATGAGCCCGAGGCGGAAGGGGAGAGAGAGAAGGTTTCCAGGGTTTCCGCCATCACGTAGCGATAAAATGCTGAGCTCAGCACTTGGGGAACAGGTCGCGGTCAACCCTGTAACGATATTCGCGCCTGGCCTTGGTGATGAAGTGAGGGCGACAAGGATTACCTAAGCCACTGAGCTAGGCCTGACCGAAGAGTCCGCACCACCCGCAACACAAGAATCCAAGGACTTTGTGATATAAACGCACATGTAAAGAATGCGTCCAGTCTCCTACCCAGTGTAAACTCCGTCCGATCGGGACCCGGGAGAGCTCAGGATTCACAGGGAGGAGGGGAACGCAAGCACCTTTTAAACCATTCAGACTCATTACCTTCTAGAAGTCGCCTAAGTCGGGCACGTCCCTCTACAGGAGGAAAGCTCAAACGTAGTCAGCAAATACGATTGGTTTTGAACCATGTTTGAACATGTTTTGACTATTTTTCAAATGCCTTTCAACATCCGACTGTAGAAAGACATGCCTCACCTAAAAGTGGGACTAAAGCACACCGAACGCGCTCTGCCACGATCGGTCCGGGCGTGGGCAGACGCAGGGCGTGCCTGAGCCCTGGAGTGACCCACTCCTCTCATTTCGAGTTCTCTTGAAGGAGAGTGGATGGAGCCTGGTTTGGCCAACATCTGCTCGGGACGTCCCCAACATCTGCCTGTTTTGGCTCAATGTCTGGCCTGGTTTGGCCGCGCGCCCCCGCCCGAGAGACACCCTCGACCTCTGCCTGGCGTGGCACCTGGTTTGGCCCGGGACTTGCCCGGGTTCGCGCGAGGCGTCCTCGACAGTTGCTTAGTTCTGCCCTGCTTCGGCTTGGTGCTGGCCCAGTTTGACTGGAGACGTCCTCAGAATGTGCTTGGGTTGGCCAGGTTTGGGCGCAGGTTCGCTCGAGACGGCCTCGCAACTTTGCCTGATCCAGCCTGGGCGAAGAGAAACATCCGCGAAGGCATGCATGGTCGAGTAATACCCGTCATGGGCGCCACGTGGTCTCAACGCACGGTGGGATGTGTCACGTTTTTTTCCGCACAGAATGGATAATTGACAGACGTCGTGGTGGGCGTGGGCAAATTGAATCAATGGCACGTGTTCATAAACTTGTGGTCCACATGTAACGCAATAGCGCTACAAAAAGGCGGGCGGCATCGGCGTGGGCATTCCCGACACTCTTTCTGAATCGGCGTGGGTGTGCGCGGCGGCGTTGGGGGAAACAGATCCAAGGCTGTGGAGTACGCGTGCAGAGAGGGACAGAAAGAGAAAGAGAGAGAGAGAGAGAGAACAACAAAACAGAAGAGAGAGAGGGAGATAGAGAACAAGACGAGAGAGAGGGGGGACAAAGAGAAGGAGAGAGAGGGAGAGAGAGGAAGGCAGGCGTGCCCAGGGGGGCAAAAGTTTGGTTGCGACCGAGATGGTGACGGAGCTGTGGCGCGTGACGGGGTGACGACCAGACACACGAGAGTCGCAGGCCGAGGCACGCAGACGGCGACGTGGGGAGCAGAGGCCAGGGCACGGGCACCCGGCCAGGGCTCGTCTCGATTCCTACGGTTCGGTTCGATCCGACTTTGATGGCCTCCGATTCCGATTGGATCCGATTTGGGCTTCCGATTTTGGGATCCGATTTCTCGTTGGAGGCCTACGAACTGGCCGATTCCCGCCGATTCGACTTTTACCGACTCGGTTGCCGATTTCCGCCGATCCGATTCATTTCGATCGCCGATCTATTCGATTCTGGGGGGATCCAGCGCCGATCCCAGAAATCCGAGTGGACCTCAGAGTTCTCATGTTTATGTCATCGTCTGCTCCCCCAGGGTTAGATACCGGCACCGCCATCCTTCCCTCGTCACCAAGTTTGGTTTCCCCTCGAGATTCCGTTCCGAGCGCACCCCCGGAGAGGCCCGTGGAGTGGCAGTATGGGTACACGCCTCGTGGTTGTACCCCATGGGCCCCCATCTTTCCGCGCCACCTCCTCCAGACGCCTCGGCCCGTGAGTCGCCGAGCGCGTTCCACTACTCGCAAAGTGCCTACTCGCAAACGTCCGAAAAACACCTGTCTGCTTTGACATAATTTCTCGTAGATCCCCCGCGGCGGATCCAGGCCATGTGCGAGTAGTGGAAGGCGCTCGTCGAGTGAGGGCCTCTGTTGCCCGAGGCAGGGCGGACTCGCCCCCCGCTGCGACGAGACTGCAGCGCCCAGACCTCCGGGGCACCGCGAGGCGGCCTTCGGAGCGGCCTCCGAGCCGAGCCCCTTCGACACGTCGCCCCGCCTGAAGGCCGCCGCCCCGGCCGCCGCGGCCCGCGGCCCGCGCCGCCGTGCCGTGGGTCTAGGCCTCCAAGATGGGGTCGGAGTAGAAGGATCGTGCCACATCGCCGATGCATCGCCGATGCGGCTCGATGTGGGGCCCACTTCTCTCCACGCCGACGTCACCGATGCATCGCCGACGCCGGCAGTGCATCGCCGATGCATCGGCGATGCATCGCCGATGTATCGGCGATGCGGCGCGATCCTACGACCCCGTCTACTCCGGCCCCATCTAGGAGGCCTCTAGTGGGACAGGCTTGAATCGGGCCTGTCCCTCTACAGGAGGAGTATTCAAAGATAGTCAACAAGTAGTCAGGGGACGATGTTTCGATCATTTTGTTGCCGATGTTTGAATATTGTTTGGCTACTCCAGATCCCTTATTAATCGTCTCCCGGGTCCGGTTTTTTTAAGACGTCTTTTTTGTAACCGGGGGGGGTCCGGTTTACTCGGGCGTTCTCTTTGGATTGGAGCTTAGGGGGGTCCGTTTATCGAGGCGCCCCGTCGAAGAAGGGGATCCGGAATATCAGGTCGCATTTGGAGGGGTCCAGTTTTTCAGGGGGGGCCGATTCGTAAGGGATTTGGAGTATGTATCCGTTTTCTTCGTCCAGAATCCCTTTGTAGGGAGGACATTCAGGAGAAGAAAAAACACACAGACACAATTCATCGTCGATTTCCCAGAAAACATGGGAAAATATGGGAAGTGGGGGGAAGACGAAAACCCAGAAAATATGGGAAAATATGGGGAATGCTGTTATTTGTGTGTGTATTTATTTGTGTGTCCCAGGGCCCCTTCAGACATGCCCGACCTGAGGGCAGGCCCGTGCCGCGCCGGGGCGGCGCCGGCGCCGGCGCGGGGGTTCTCACGGGCTGGAAGGCCACCAGCGGCCCGAGTGACAGGTGGGCCGGCCGAGAGCCTCCCGGAGCGACCTCCGCTGCCGGCTAGCGTACAAACACACACACACACCTCTCTCTCTCTCTCTCTCTTTGTGTTAATTGTTTCTCTCTCTCTCTCTCTTTCTTTTTTTTTTTTCTCTCTCTCTCTCTCTATATATATATATAGACACGTACATGCATACATACATACAGTTGTATATACATACACACGCATCCACACATCTACACACATATACACATACACGCAGATATACAAACAAATAAGCAAATATGCACACATATACATATACATGTATATACAGACGTATGTATTCATGTATATTTATATATATACACACGTACCTAAACGACCACCCTTCGGGTGATACGGAGGTTGGGGCGCTGTGGGGAAGGAACCAGCTACTGACACATGCGACGGGTGTGATGCTGACGAGGCTGGTGACGCGCCCTCGAGTAGCGACGACGCGTGATAACGATGCTGCGATGAGTTGTAATGTGTCTATCTTCCCCGCTTTCGATCTCACTCGATCGTTCCCACGATCGACCTCACGGGATCGATCACACTTAATGGGTCTCAAAATCTATATCACGATCGATCTCACTGTAGATCTCAGTACGGATCTCGCTGTCGGTAGCACTATCGATCTCACTATCGATCTCACTAACGATTCCTCTTATCGATCTCACTATCGATCCCACGATCGATCTCACAACCAATGTCACAATCAACCTCACCTTCCCCTCCATCCCACCCATCCCATTCCCTACCCATCCCATTCTAGCAATATCAGTATCGATCTCTTTGTTTACTTCACTATCGATACCAAGGCGGGCCCCCCCCCGGCAACCGCCCAACCACCGCCGACGGAACACCGACGGGTCACCAACAGGACACCAACAGGACACCACAGGACCCCACGGCGGGGCGGTCCACTGCACCCGAATCGCCCTAACGACTGCTTAGTCATTCCTCTCACGCGCCCGCGCAGCTTCGCCTCGCCCGCACGCGCGACACGAACACGACACCGACACCTATTGTTCGGTGGGGGGCTGTCCGTTCCACTGCGATCTTACCCTCAACCTCCGATATTCCTATTTATATATTTTTACGGGGCCAGGGACCCCCCGCACCGTACGAATTTCGACCACCCCGGGCACCCAATACGGTCCCATAGAAATCCAAAACGGTTCCAAGACGGCCCAAGAGCGCTCCAAGATTGCCTCAGATGGCTCCGCGACAGTTCAAGAGACTCCCAAAACGCCCGGAAAGGCCCCCAAGTAACTCCAAGATGGCCCAGGAGGCCCCCACCAACATGCCCCGAAGAGCCCCACGAAAACAACAAGCAAGCCAAAATCGTTTCATTCCTTCGGTAAGACGTACATGTATAGCCATATTCGCTGTGTTGTTTTCCAAGGCTCCAGAACGGTTCAAGAGAAGCCCCAAATCGCCCCAAAACGGATCCAGAGGCCCCCACAGAGCCCTTAAGAGGGTCCCAAGTCTTAAGACAGCCCCAGAGAGCCCCACGACGGCCCACGAGAGCCCCGAGACGGCCCAAGACGGCCCCAACAGGCTCCCGAGAAAGCCCCACGACAACCCCAAGACGCCCCCAGCAGAGCCCCACGACAGCCAGAGCCCCCCCACGTAACAGGGACTCGCCTCCCAGTCCGTTCGTGCTTCCCCGCGCAGTGCTCACGACTGCTCCAGAAGCTGGGACCCCAAGGGGTCGGCGGAGTCGGACCTATTAGTTGGATCCCTACACATGCGACAGTTCCAGTTCCCCAGTCAGTGCTTGCATTGAAGGGGTCCTCGCGAATGCTGAAGGATTTGGCGAAAGTGCCCCGCCGATTGTGGTCGCACGCTGGGTTCCCGGGTTCCCGGGTTCCCGCTTCCGGGTTTCCGGGTTCCGGGTTCCCGGGTTCTTGGCCGATCTTTTTATCGATCGGTCTCACCCCATCGATCTCGTTACCGATTTCTCGGTCGATCTCACCATCGATCTCACAATCGATATCAATATCAATCTCACAAGCGATCTCTTTAGAGAACGCATGAGCGATCTCGCGATCGATCTCATTATCGATCTCATTGACTCGGTCCCACGATCGACCTTACAATCGTCCTCATTATCGATTCCACGATCGATCTCGTTATCGATCTCATCATCGATCTCAAGATGCACAGCATCAATTTTCAAGCCATCCACTGATTGGGGTTTTCTCATGTGTAATTCTTCACATGGGGCTGTGCCTGGTTTTCCTCTCACACGGATGGCGTTGCATCATTACCTTGCACAAAATCACGTGTGCATGATGTTTGATTTGGTTTATCCCACGAGTGGTGTTGTCTGAATATGCAACCCGACGAAGATAGCTCTTCGTTGGCAACTTGTCATTATTATATGATTGCCGTCGGGTGATAAAACCTTGCGCGCCTTGCATAGCATGCGCTGGAAGATGGAGCGCAGCACTGGGCTCAGGGAAGCGCTGAGGCATCAACTAGCACACCAGAAGCCCCATAAAGCTCTCGCGAGATTCCCGGAACTCCCTCTAAGGACGGGGCCACGCATTCAAATTTGAAAATGGTAGCAAGGATGCGTTCGCAAACGACGAGTGCAAATGGAGAAACATGAGGGGCAGGTGATCTATACCGACTTGCAACAACGATCTTTTTTTGTCCCTCTCTCTCTCTCTCTTTCTCTCCTTCCCTCTTGCCTGCTGCTCGAGATCGGCTCGTCTCTCGCCCGAGAAAGGGGATCTAGGGACCAGCAACAGCCACTGCGAGCTTCTAAGGCTCGCCGAGCCAGCACGGCACAGAGACAGAGCAGAGGGTAATTCCGCTTGGCCCCAGTGGAACAGGGGATCACCTGATCATCAGCTCATCCCAGACCTTAGGCACCTTGCTGTTTTTACCATCTGCAGCACACCCTAGGCCCAGATCCCTTCCTTGGGGTGGCCCTCCCGTCCCCATACCCTCTCTCTGGCTGCGCCGGGATCCTGGGGGTGACCCCCCGCGGCGCCGAGCGTGCAGAAGGGAGGCAGCACTGGGGGGCTGCTGAAAGTGCCCCTCGCCCAAGGTGCTCCAGCTGTTCGCTCAGTCTTGGAGCCCCTGGGGCCCTTTGGGCCTCGTGAGGGGTACCTCTAGGCCTCCCAGATGGTGTCGGAGCAGATGGGGTCGGAAAATCGCGCCGCATCGCCGATGCATCGCCGATGCGCCTCGATGTGGAGCCCCATTTGATTCACGTCGACGTCGCCGATGCATCACCGATGTCGACGTTGCATCGCCGATGCATCGCCGATGCACCGCCGATGTATCGGCGAGGCGGCGCGATCCGTTGACCCCATCTACCCCGACCCCATCTAGGAGGCCTCTAGTACAGAGGAGGCCCATGCCAAGAAACACCCTGCTTGCCTTCACAGGGTGCCCTGGGTTTGGGCTTCGATGGTTCTGCTAAGGAAAGGGTGACGCTCCCACGCCAAAAATCAGTGCGCGTGCTGGGGTCTCAGGGTTGGGTGTTCTTGTGGAAAGTCTTCCATGGACTGACCTCCACTGCACCCTGGGGGCCGTGGGGGCCTCGTTGGACATCCTGGGGGCACTTTTGAGCAGCAGCCGAAGCACTGGATGGGACCCCAGGGTCCAGGTGGCGTCCCCCCCAATCGAGGCCCAGGTTGGAGGCAAGGCAGCACCGGAGGGGAGCGACGAGGTTGGCCGAGGCCAGGGGGCCATAACCTCCGACGCCGCGATCTTGTTCGCAGCGTGGACCCGCGGGCCCTTCCCCCCCCCCAACGCTTCCCCCCCCGAAGAGGAGATCACGAAAGAGAGGGACGATCGACGAGGACCCTGGAGGAAGATCGAGCAAGAGGGAGAGGTGGAGGAGGAGGAGGAGGAGGAGGAGGAGGAGGAGGAGGAGGAGGAGGAGGAGGAGGAGGAGGAGGGTTCAGGATGGACGTGAAAAGGGGGGATCCCAGGGCAGTATCGAGGAGGATGATGATGGAGGATCCAGGAGGAGGACGAGGAGGATCGCAGAGGAGGACCCCGGACCCACAGGAGGACTGAGCAATGTCAGCTTGTGAATTTCACATGATGCCCCCCCGAGGCTGATGAAAAGACCCCGCGGGGCGCGAAACTATTATTGATCACGCGCGCCAGGACTAGGCGGGCTCGGGGTGCCACCGCGCCGCGGATGAGGGCAAACGGCATCAACGACGCGCCGCCTCCGACGGGGAAACGCGCCCGCGCAGTGCAGCGCAGTGCAGCGTAATGCACGTGTGTTGCGTGCACGAATATGCGCGTCGGCCCGAACGCAAGCGACTTCAACTTCGTTCGTTCGCGGGCCGTGCGGTGGGCGCTGCCCGCTGCACTGGGCCCGTGAGCGTGCGCCGCTCGAGGCTCGAGGTTTCGTTGAGGTCTTGGCTTCGTTTGCTCCTCCTCCTCCTCCTCCTCCTCCTCCTCCGCGCCTCCCTTGGCGATTGCGAGAGCGGGGAAACGATTGCGGCGGCGGGGAGGGCGGCGGCAGCGGCAGCGACGGCCTTTGCCTCTGCCGAACCCCCCTTCCCCCCCCCTTCCTCCCCTCAAGCCGTGGCCCTGTTGGCCCGATCGCCTCGCTGTGTAG
The DNA here is from genome assembly GCA_963575745.1 of Prorocentrum cordatum. Lineage (NCBI taxonomy): Eukaryota > Dinophyceae > Prorocentrales > Prorocentraceae > Prorocentrum > Prorocentrum cordatum. The sequence continues at coordinate 153,143 of CAUYUJ010021148.1, forward strand.
CGGAGGCGCTGCTGCACCTGTCGCTTTCTTGCTGGCGGCTGTGCGATGGCGCCAATCACGGCTGCCACCGTGAAACTTTTGCATTTGGCGGGCGCCCCCCCCCCGCGATTCGCCCGAGCAGGGAAACCATGTTTGAATTGAAATTACGCGCCTGGCTTACGTTCTGAAGCCGCAAGCTGACATCAGGATTAGGATCCGGCAGGATCGGGTAGGAGGAGGGGGACGAGGAGGAGGAGGAGGTGAGGAGGGGGAAGAGGAGGAGGAGGAGGAGGAGGAGGAGGAGGAGGAAGAGGAGGAGAAAGAGGAGGAGGAGGACCAGGACCAGGACCAGGACCAGGACCAGGACCAGGACCAGGACCAGGACCAGGACCAGGACCAGGACCAGGACAAGGACCAGGACCAGGACCAGGACCAGGACCAGGACCAGGACCAGGACCAGGACCAGGACCAGGACCAGGGGGAGGGAGAGGGGAAGGGGAAGGGGGAGGGGGAGGAGGAGGAGGAGGAGAGGAGGAGGAGGAGGAGGAGGAGGAGGAGGAGGAGGAGGAGGAGGAGGAGGAGGAGAGAGGAGGAGGAGGAGGAGGGAGGAGGAGGAGGAGGAGGAGGAGGAGGAGGAGGAGGAGGAGGAGGAGGAGGAGGGGGGGGAGGAGAATCGAGTTTCGTACGCGGCCCCCCCTCGGGATCTCCAGCTGCTGGAGGGCGGAGGCGCCGCGCCGGCGCGGCGGCAGGGGCAGCTAGAGCCCACGCCGCCGTCGCCGGGGGCACGCAGCACGCCGGTTCTGGAGGAGCCGCGGGGCCCCAGGCTCAGACTTTTTTTTCGGGACCGAGACTCGACACGGAGAAGGAGATGTTCTGCGCGCTGCGCTCCGGAGGTGCAGCGTCGGACGCGCAGCGTCGACGACGGGACACGCGGCGGAGCGGAGAGGTGCAATGCACAGCGGGGGCTCCACAGTGGTGATGGAGGCGCCAGGCTCTGGTAGCACCGGCGATGTCGACGAGCGGCGCGAAATGTCAGCGAGCGCCAATGACGAGCCTGCGAGTACCACTGGAGCGTGTGGCAGCGCCCCAGCATGACTGTGAGCGACGCTCCGCCGGGCGCACGGTCACCCCCCAGATGTTTTTGCAAGCGCTGACCGTACAATGCGGTTTCTGCGGAGTTGCCGGGCGGCGGCCGCCTTCAGCCATCATGGAACGTCAGCCCCACGACGCGGCTGGTCACCTACCAGCCGGCACTGCCGTGGTGCACGAGGGGGCAGCCTCTGCGGCCTCCCTCGGCGCACCTGGCGAGTTCTAGTCTGACAGTAGGATGCGCCCCACACTTAAGTGAAGCTCTGCGGTCCACTGGCATATATAGGAACATCAAAATATAAACTGAGTTCAAGGCAGCCGGGCCACCCCAAGCAGAGCGAGCAACAACCCAGGAAGGGCCAGAAGCGAGGTGCGGTTATCGAAGCGCCCCTCAGCGCCGACCACGGCGCGGGGTCCACGCGGCCATTTCAAGCAGAGGTCAAACGAGGCGACGTGCAACTAACAGCAAGACCTCTGCGAGAATATGCGCGTGAGATACTAGGGGCTACTCGACTACTTCTTGGCCAGGAACAGGGCGCCCCTCCCTTTGCCCTTGCCCTTGACCCCAAAGGCTATCTTAGAGACTTCCTTGGCGTACTTGGATCTGGGGCCGTGGTCCTCGCCAACCGTGAGGCCCAACTCGCGCAGGAGGCTGAAGGCCTGGAAGATGCCCCACATCTCCAGGAACAGGGGCGCGCGATTGGCTGCAAAGATCCACTTGCAATAGGCTGTGTCTTCGATGCCGTCGGGGTCCTCCGTGCGCACGGCGAAGCACCGCGCGGCCGCGATTGGGGCCCGCTCCGCCGAGCCGCCCACGTGCTTGAGCCACGAGAGCGCCTTATCGGCGGCCGCGCGCGCCTCGGCCCCTTGCTCGCCCTCCACGCGCGCGAGCCCGGCCTCCCTGTCTTTCTCCATGTGGTTCGAAAGCCGGAACATCAGGGAGTTGAGCATCGCCGTCGGTTTCTTCCCGTAAGGGTGGCCTTTGTAGTCCTCGCCCGCCTCGTACGCGGCCTTGCGCGCGGTGGTTCCGGCCTCCTGGTACCGCTCTACCATGACCGCCATCTCCGCCATCAGAGGGTGCTCCACGGGCCCGGTCAGCACCACGTTTCGTCTCGCATCTTCTGGGCCCTCTCGTCGTCCAGGGAAATCGTCAACCTCGATAGAGCCTCCAGCAGCCGCAGCTCCTTGGCCCGATTGCCCTTCGGATGCGGCACCCGGTCGCCCTCCCCGTCGTCCTCGTCCTCGTCCACGCGCTTGGCCTTCCCCGCGTCCTTGCCCTTGGCCTTTTCGGAGCCCTTCCGGTCCTTCTGCCCTGGGAAGTCGGGGACCTGCTGCCTGCCGGCCGCGGCCGCGGCCGCGCCCCCTCCCTCGATCTTGGCCGTCTTGCGCGGCGGGGACGAGATCGCCTCGAACATGACCACGTCCGAAGCTGGCGCGAGCGGCAGGTGCGTCGGGGGGTGCCAGACCCAGGCTCGAGCCGAGATCAACGCGGCGGGCAGCGCTGTCAAGAGCATCGGGGGCAGCCGGAACAGGGGCCACTGGGCACGCGTGCGGAGCGCTAGCGGGCCTTACAGGTGCAGCAGCCCCAGCCTTGCATCTGGACCGGAAGTGTCGAATGAGGGTATCGCGACGTGTAAACGACTTGTGGCACTGCGGACACTGGAGCTGGCCGAGAGGAACGGACTCGACCAACTTATGCTTCCGGGCGAGATGGATACTGAGCCCCCGGGGACCGCGACACAGCACGCCGCACTCAGGACACGGCGTATGGGGCTCCGGAGGGTCCTCGACCAAAGTAGAAGCAAACGCGAGCACGACATTGATGGAGTCGATCGGGATCCGAGCCAGCCACTCCAGCCAGGACACAGTAAGCTGATCCAACCCTCGATCCACACCAAGCCCCTGAGCAAGCCCGCGGAGAGCATCGTCCCCGCGATCGTGCACCAACTGCAGATCCGATAATACAATGCGTTGCCGCACCGTCATCTGGCCCTCGACCCGCCTCCCCTCGAACTCGAACCTCCCGAAGAAAGCGGCCCTGACAGCGACCGTGGGGTCGTACTCTAGGGTACCGAAGAGGGGGTTGTTATCATCGTCACGGAAAACGGGACTAACCACTTTGCGAATCCACTGCAGCCGCCTGAGTCTCAAGGAGGACTCGACCGTGGGGACATTGCATTTTTCACGCACTGTTTCAGATCGCACACGGGTGAGGTGCGCGGGCAAGCGTGCAAGGTGCCGAAGGCACCTGGTCTGGAACCTTTCCAAACGTAATAATGCAGCAGTGCTCCAGAACTTAGCCTCAAGAGCGTACATCAGTATAGAGCGGACAAGTGCTACCCACAGCGCCACCTTCGCCTGCAAGTCGAAGGCGTGGCACTTCCAGAAACGAGCAGAAAGGCGGTGGTGTGCTGTGGATGCGGACTTCACCCTGGCCTTGGCCTCCACCGTCGGCGTCCCAGAAATCGCAGTGCGGGAGCCGAGGTACTTCGCGTGTTCACGGACAGTGATGCGCACGCCCTCGACTTGCACAAACAGCTGGCCTTTCTTGACCTTCCTGTTAAAGGCCTTCGCGCCAGCACCAAAGCACCGGGCAGTAACCTCCAGCTTGGAATAATTGACCACGTAACGTTGCTCAACCAAGACCTGCGCGATCAGGGTGAGGAATGCATCCACGCAGGCGAAGTCGGGGAACAATTCCATGGCGCTCAAGTCGTCCATGAAGACGGTCTCTCCGACTTTGATGTCCACGCAATCCGAGCTCAGCCCTAAGAAGTTGTCAAGCTGCGGACTCAGCTTGGCCACGAACTGGTAGTTGTCCTCGCCCCTCGCGCCCTGGATGAGCCGCAAAGAGACGTCATACAATATAACGAAACATATGGGCCCCTCCACCGACCCTTGACGCACGCCCTGGTGGACCGAGAGGCGCCGCACCACGCGGCCTGTGCGAGTATCCTTCAACAAGATGTAAGTGCCGTTGTGGGCCTCCTCCAGTAGTAGGCGGAGACGCACGCGATCAGACATAGAAGCAAGTGTGTCCCAGAGCATTTCACGGTCGACATTGTCGAACGCCTTGCCTAGGTCAAAGAGCGCCTGCACCAATATCCAGCGAGACCGGGCATGGCTACGGCGCTTGTTTGGTGTTCATGGCGTTCTGTTCTTCTCCTTTTTGTGGCTGGTCCAGGTTTGGGAGCCACGTGGGGCCGATTCCCCCCCGGCCTGCCTTCCGCCAACCTTCTTGGGCTCGGAAGCTACTCACCGAGCGGCCGGCCGGGCTCCGCGACAGACGGCCCAGGCCGACCTGGGGTTGCACTGACGCGGGTTTTACAGTGCGCTCCCGAAGATCACCGAGCGCGTTCCACTACCCGCAAAGTGTCTACTTGCAAACGCCCGGAAATACATATCTGCTACGATGTCATGTATCGTAGATCCCCCGCGGCGGATCCAGGCAGTTTGCGAGTAGTGACTTTGCGAGTAGTGGAACGCGCTTGCCTAGAAGAGACAGGGCGCTGTGTAATTCGGCGGGGGGGCAAAACGGGAGAGGGGAAGAGAAGGGTGCACCTCTCGTGCCCGGAAAGGGGTCTCCAGCGGGGCCCAGAAAAAGGCCCGGAAGGGCCCAGACTGGGTACGAAGGGTGCACGCTGCTCGCCCTCCCCCAGTCGGCAGCGCCAAAAGATCGGAGGAGGAAAAGGTACCGATACCGCTACCCTTCCCTCGTTTCCCCCTTTTGTGGGCCTCGAGGCCCTCGTCGCCACCCTTGGATTCGCTTCGAAATCCTGGTCAGAACACACCCCGGGAGAGGTCCAGGGAGTAGCGGTATCGGTACTTCTTGAATTCGCCAAAAGAGAGGGCCGCAGAGGGCTGCAGTTCGGCAGCAAATCATGGGAGCTTGGTGCACCTTTCTGATTTTGTCTTTAGCGTCGAGTAGCATCTGGGAGTCGATGAGATGGCGCCGATTTCGCGCTGGCTGGCGTCGATTCGGCGTCGAGGAGCGTCGATTCGCGTCGATTCGCGGGAGCCGATAAGTTGGTATGGGAGGCCATCATGATCAAGCAGTGGCGAAGTGTTGGCTGGCCTATGTAGGCCCACACGACAATGTGATAAGAACCAAGCCTTTTGTGGTCTGCACGACATGTTCGTAGAGCAGTCCTGGCCGAGACTGTCTTGTCTCAGAACGCTGTTTGTTGTTAGAAGATCTTTTGGGGTTCTAAGAACATGTCGTGGTAGCCTTGTGGGAGTCGGTTAATGGAGAGGAAGCATGCTGCCAATTACTTCCCAGATGTCTAACACATGTTTCAAACATGTGTTACAGATGCTAATACATGTTTGAACTGTTTAAACACATCTTGAGTTCAATGATGGGATTGTTAGAGTGTCCATTGTCATGGCATCCTTCCCATTGGGCCCATCCTTGGCCGCCCTTGCGGGCCGCGCCCGGCCCGCCAAGTGCGGTACATGGCCTCCCAGGGCCTCTGCATCCTCTGGAACATATACACTACCAGTAGCGGGTTGTTTTTCAATCCCACGACTTTGCAAGGGTCAGGGACGACGTCGGGGCGGTGTGGTGTATACTTGTTTCTCGTCGTTTTCCCAGGGGCACGGCGAAAAAGGTATACACCAGGATCCCGTATACACCAGGATCCGCTTTCCTGTGCGAATTTCAATGCGGGGTCCATTGTCGTGGCATCCACAATGGCAGCCTATAGGAATGGCGGGGGCGCGTGGCCCCTGCTCCACAGGAGCTGCCACCCGAGCGGCCCCCGCGGCGCCCAAGGAGAGAGAGAGAGAGAGAGGGCCGCAGAGCGAGCGCCTCGCGGCCAGGGCTACGCCGAGAACCTGTGGCGGCGCTTCCCCGAGGTGTTCCTGGTGCTGGGGGCCGCCCCCCCGCCCTGCTGGGCGGAGGAGGAGGAGGAAGAGGAGCGAGGAGCGAGGAGGAAGAGGAGGAGGAGGAGGAGGAGGAGGAGGAGGAGCAGCAGGAGAAGGAGGAGGGGGAGGGGGGGGGGAGCAGGAGAAGGAGGAGGGGGAGCGGGGGGAGGAGGAGGAGGAGGAGGAGGAGGAGGAGGAGGAGGAGGAGGAGGAGGAGGAGGAGGAGGAGCGAGGAGCGAGGAGCGAGGAGCGAGGAGCGAGGAGGGCGAGCGCGGAGCGAGGAGCGGAGCGCACATTATCCCCAAGGAGGCTGAGCGAGTAGGGGATGGGAAGAGGCTGCATCTTTTGCACGCTGGGCCCGGGCTTTCGGCCGCCCTCGTCGGCTCGTTCGAGGCCCTCCGTCGTAGGCGCGTCTTTTGAGCAGGGGCCGGCCGTCCCGGCATTTTTAGAGGCCTACCACGAGATTTTCTCAGAACCCACACGTTCTGAAAGCAAAGTCAAAGTTCTTACAACGTAAGCCCGATTCACTAGTATCTTCACCGAGCGCGTTCCACTTCTCGCAAAGTGCCTACTTGCAAACGTCAGAACAAAAAAAACATACGTTTACCTCGATGTAATTTATCGTAGATCTCCCGCGGCGGACCTAGGCCATCTGCGAGTTTTTTTTTGCGAGTAGTGGAATGCGCTTGTCTATATTTTCCAACAAAGAAAAACACAGTCTCAGCAAGGGGGGGCGGGGGGGGGCTCAAGGCAGCGCTTTCGGCCGCCCTCGTCGGCTCCTCGAGGCCCTCCAGCGCAGGCGGTTCAGTGGCGAGGCGTCCTGGCTCGCCCATGGGTCCACCAAGGGCTGTTCTGAGAACCTTTTCTGCACAAAATTGTCTCAGAATATTTCTGAGCGAGATTATCCTGTTTGAGCTCATCGGGCTATGGTGTAATCACATCGTTTCTGTTCCTAGAACATGTTCGGTTCCACGAACAGTTCGTGGTAGGCCTACCGGAATGCTGGGACGGCCGGCCCCTGCTCAACAGTCCCCGAATTCCGCCCGAAAAGTTTGGCCGCTCAGGGTTGGAACTCTGGGGTGCACACCACACATGTTGCGTCCCATCGAACACCCGCCAACGTCTAGGATCTGGACGCCCAAAATGGGCACGGAAAGAATGGGTACAATGCCCAACAGCAGTTCCTGTTCATTCTGAACAGGACTCGCTGTCCGCGCCGCCGCGGCCTGTGTCCATCTGAGACAGAAGGCCGCGTGCCCAACAGCGGCCGCTGTTGGTTTGGGACAACATTTGTTGTTGGGCATTGTACCCATTTTTTCCCTACCCATTTCGGGCGTCCTTAACATGTTGCGTCATCAAACGCCTGCCAACGTCTAGGAGTGGGGTCGTCGTGCTCCCCGTTCTTCCAGCCTCGGGGTGCTCCCCGGCAGCTGCGCCTCGCCGAGAGGCGTCTTGGGGGGCCTCGATGGCCCCGAACGGCCGCCGGAGACCCCAGTTATGACCCGAAAACCAGGCGACGAGTGCCACTGGGGGGATAGGCTCACGGGGGGTGCAACGACCCCCGATCGCCCATTCGTCGTCGCCAGGGGCCCGACCCGCCTAGTAGCGCGCGGGTTCGCTATCGGGCGCCTGTCGCTGATCCATCGGCGATGTATCGCCGATTCCAGGTCGATGTCTCCCCCCGAGCCCGCCCTCCCCCTTTCGACCCCCGAGCGGGCGGAGCTGACAGTCGAGGATTTCTCCATGACCACCGCCTGGGGTATCGATCTTCGGGTACGTCGACAGGCGGTGGATAGGAGTACACGTGGCTTCACAGTCGGCGGCGGTGGACCACGAACCTTCCATAGAAAGTTTCGATACCTTTGGGAGCAGCCTTCGGAGCCTTCGTGGGGCCCTATTGGGCCCCCTTGGGGATTTTGGGACCACTTCTGATGTCACCTTGGAGGACATCAATCAAAAAAAGGCGGCGGCACAAATTAATCTGCATACCCCCGTCGGAATCCGAAAATCCTCTCTTGTAGCCCTCTTGCAACTCTTTTGGGCTTGTATGGAGCCGTTATGTCCCCTTATTGGGGCTCTCTTGAGCGATATTGGAACCATCTGACAGCGTCATAAGGCCATCGGGAGCAAGCAGACGAGAAGCAAACACACACATAGAAAACATGAGTTGGTTGACTAATAACGGCCTCTCGGGGACAATCTCATCAGGCTCGAAGGTCACGTGGAGCCGTCTTGTGGCGGTCGTTGCCTCTTCGAGGTAGATTGAAAGTCATCTCGAGCCATTGTTAGCGCTCTTGTGCCATCTTGGGTGATTTGGGGCCATCTTGGAGCAAAGTGGAGCCATCTTGGACGCTCTAGCCCGTCGGGCCGCCCCCCCTCCCGTCCAGACACAGGAGAGGGCATGGGGCGCGGTGGAGCTCCCAACAGGCACGCCACGCCACAAGCTGTCCCGCTCCCTCCCTCCCGCCCGCCAGCCCTCCGTGCCAGTAGCAGCCAAGACTCGGCCCAGGCACGGGTCGCCATCGCATGGACCTTCACTGCGAACCAACGCTCGCGAGGCGCGTCACGCGTGCCAGGCAGGGCCGCCCACGATCCGATTCGATGCGATCCGGTTCGCCTGCTGGGGCCGCGATTCCGATTCGATGCGATCCGGCTCTATATTCACCGGCATCGGCCAGGGCCAGGTGGAGGCGGGGCGCGGCGATTCGACACCGATCCGACTCGGGACGATTCCCTGGCGATTCGACCCGCTCTCGATGCGATCCAACTTCGCGATCCGATCCAGCGCAGACCTGCCAGGTGCGCCAGGCGCCCCAGGCGCCCAAGCGTGCCAGGCGCGCCTGGCGCGCCAGATGCTCCGCGTGCGCCAGAGTGCGGCACCTGCTCGGGCCGCGCCAGGCGGGCCAGGTGCGCGACGAGCACATCGTGCGCTGGTGGCGTCAGCGCACCCGACGGCACGCATCGGAGAGTTCCACGACCAGACACCCTCGAGTCATGAAGAGATCACGACGGGAGGTTAATCCGCAATTTTCGGCCTGTGGGGGCCTCTACCGGGTCTCGAGACCGTCATAAAACGATTCAGGATAAAAAGCGGTCCCGGAGAATGGGTCCAGACATCTCGGGGTCGACGTCATGAAAAAATCATGACGTCGGGGGTGTGGGCTTCGACCCCCCGACCATCCGTGCGAAAGCCCTCGAACTTTGCGGCGGGATGTTAGCATGGTGTTCGGCGCGTGCGCCTGCAACGAGGTGCGCACCGGCTTCTGAAGGGCATATCGTGGACGCCGCGCGAAGGGCAAAGATGGCCTCACCCCACGATCCTTGTCAAAAAACCACTGCGAGATGCTCGGAAGGGGGCCCGCTCACGATGAATTGCACCCGCCACGTACACTGTCTACATTTTCTTTGACAGGGATGGTCTGTGGGGCGCATGGTACCTCGTTGGCGGCCAGTCGAGCGGGGCAGGGGGTGTTTAAACAGTAAGGAGCAACGGTACGACTGGTTCGTCTCGTATCGACTCGTCGGCGAGCCCGCCGCGGGTTTCAAAGTTGCACGCCACCAGTGGCCCAGAATCGTCCAATATGGAACGATCGGGCGAGCGAAGGTTGAACGATCTACGCGGTGTCAGAAAAAAAACAACGCCAGGGTCGCCACGACGCGAACCTGCCGTAACCCCTCCCCGAAGGCGAAGAAGGGGGTTGGAAGAGCTATCTTGAACCACATGCGGCCAGAGGGCTGGCGGATCCCAGGCCGCGGAAACATCGGGCCGCAGTACATACGGTCACAGGATCGTTGACGCATCGCCAATGCATCGGCGATGAGTCGCGATCCGGAGGCCGGTCTTCTCCATCCCGACGTTCCAGACCCCCTCGAGTCATGAGAGAGTCACGGCGTGAGATGTTCCTATAAGTTCGGCCTTTGGGTGCCCTTACTGGGCCTCGAGACCGTCACAAAACGACGCGGGATGAAAGACCGGTATCGGGGAATGGGTCAAGACCTCGGGGGGTCGACGTTATGTAGAAATCTTGACGTCGGGGTTTGGGTCCCGGCGTCGCCGATGCATCGGCGATGTGGTGCCGTCGCCCGATCCCGCCCAGCGGCCAACAGAAATGAGGGCGGAAGGGACTGGGATGGTGGCCGACACCAGATCTTTTTACGCGTGGCCCGCCTTCGGGTTCGAGGCGCTCGTGGCCCACTCCAACGGCGAGACTCGCCGGCCGCTGAAAGCAGTCCCTGCCCTCGGACAACGTTTGTTGTTGGGCATCTTCCCCTCCGATGCTATGCCCGCGGCGGGCGGTCTCATGTTGGGCCACTGCCCCTCCGGCAGACCGTTCTCAGCAAGGGCTTGCAGCTTGAAAGCAAGCGAGTGCTTCCCGGCCTTTTCCTCCCAGCCATCTCCCTCCTCCTCCTCCTCCTCCTCCTCTTCCTGAGCCCATCAAACTCACTGCTCTCTTGCCAAATCTGAGTGCAGACAAAACGATATCTGGCAGTCAAGTATGTTTTACGTCGGCGCCTCACCAGAATAATGAATCTGTGTCTGTGTGTGAGTGAGTGAGTGAGTGTGTGTGTGTGCGTGTGTGTGTGTGCTTTTTCTCAGCGCGCGTGATCGCGCATCCGCCCATGAATGATACAGTGGAGACCCATGCCAAGAAACACCCTGCTTGCCTCGAGCGTGCCCTTGGTTTCTTGGGTTCCGATAGAGTTGTTTTGCAAGGCGTGACGTTCCAGTACCAGGAATCAATGGAAGTCCTGGGGTCTCAGTGTTGGGTTTCTTGTGGAAGGTTTCTTGTGGATTGGCCTCCACTATAGTACATTGCACAGCGAACCTACTCCTTGCGTGTGGTAACAAGCGCGGGGGGGCCCCCGCCGACGCGGGCCAACGGCAGCCTGTCCGCGCCCGCGGGCCGGGCGTTCGCGGTGGGTGGCGTTGGCCCACTGGGGTCCACGTCGCGAGGCAATGGTTGCCCGCGACGGGGGGTAAAGTTAAAACTGTCGGCGGGGGTGGTGCCCCCCCCAACGCTCATCACCAACGGCAGGGTTCTTCGACCTTGAGCGTGTTTCTTTATTGCTTGGGGCATGACGGGCGTCATGGCCCCCGCCGCCCCCCCCCCCGCCTATGACATAACGCTCCCCCCCAGTGCGCTCTCGGCACTGCCGCCGTGCGCATCGGGATCCGGATCCGCATAGGAATCCGCATAGGAGTCTGTTCCGCAGTCGTCGTCGTCGGTGTCGCTCGTCGCTCGTCGCTCGTCGCTCATCGTCGTCGTGCGGGCGGACGCTGCTGGAGCTTTTTTTGTTGTTGTTTCTCATTCCGGGCCGATGACGGCAATCATTTGGGGGCGGGGCCGATGAAGTCACGTTTCGCGCAGGCGGCGTCAGGGAATGCGTAGGAATGACCGAGGACGGGTGGCAGCAGCATGTATGTGGCGATCTGCACCACAACGCCTGTGTACACCACAGTGCCTGCGTGCACCACAGCGCCTGTGTACACCACACCGCCTGTATGTACACCACAGCAGCTGCGTGCAACACAGCGCCCATAGTGCTTGCTGGCAGTTGCTGCGTGCAACACAGCTGCGTGCAACACAGCTGCTGTGCCACAGTGCTTGCTGGCACCACAGCGCTCGTGTACACCACAGCGTCTGCGTACACCACATCAGCCGTGTGCAACACAGCACCAGTGTACACCACAATGCCTGCGTGCACTACAGCGCCTGTGTACCATGGCGCTTGGGTGCACCACAGTAACCGTGTACAACAGAGCACCACTGTTGGATGTGGAATGGTGGACATAATCGTTATGACAACAATGGATTCCACAGGAAACGAACGGTTGTTTTGAGTTAGGATTTGGGAAATGTATCCTCATGGACGAACGAGCGCCGCTGTAGTCTACGAGTCCTCCCGAGTCCGCCCGCATCATGCTAACCCACCCATCTGCGTCCAGGAGACTCCAGCTAAATTGGCCGTCCGAGGACCAAGTGGACTGATTCAACGGACCATTTTGCGGTGTACGCTGAGATGCGCGCGTGCGCTGTAGCGCCGACCCGCACGACAGGGGGGAATCGGAGGGAGGAGGAGGAGGAGGAGCAGGAGAAAGAGGTGGATGAGGAGGAGGAGGAAGAGGAGGAGGTGGAGGTGGATGAGGAGGGAGGAAAGAAGAACGTCGCACTCTTTTATCAGCACTTCCCTGGCGTGGCGTTTAGCTGTCCGCAGCAGATCCTCACATGCTCCTTCTACTTATCTTATGCACGCAGGCCTTGTGGTATACACCAGCGCTGCGTTGTCCGCGGATGCTGTGGTGTAGACAGGCGCTGATGTGTGTACAGGCGCTGCGGAGCACGCGAGCATTGTGGTGTACACTGGCGCTGTTCTGCACATATTTGTTGCGGTGTACACAATCGCTGTGGTGTACACCGGCGCTGTAGTGTGCGCAAGCACTGTGGTGTACGCAGGCGCTGCTTTGCACACGGCTGTTGCGGTGTACGCAGTCGTTGTGGTGTACACGCGCGCTGTGGTGCACACAGGCATTGTGGTGTACACAGGCACTGTGGGGCAGATCGCTACCTACATGCTGGTCTCGTCGTCATCGTCGCTTGTCGCTCGTCGCTCGTCGCTCATCGTCGTCGCGCGCGCGGGCGCGGCTGTGGTGCCGGTGCCACACGGCGGGGGGGGGTTTAACTCCTACCCCCCCCCGCCCCCCATGACACCCGTCAATGCCGAAAGTAAAGAAACGCGCTCCTTGTCGCAGCTCCACGGAAAGAACAAAGAAGTTTCACGGCATACGCAACAAGCCCATCGAGGCTTTGACGAGTTTGAGCAGGGCCGAGGGGCACGAAGAACGCGCAGTAGGTGGTTGGGTTGCGTATTCGGCCAGGGGAATGGGTCAGGTCGCCAGAGCCCCGCATGTTTGCTTGAGGGATATCCTTTTGAATTCTCTCTGATCGACCAACCAGAGGTACGATGTCGGCCAAGTCACGCTGCAGTCTCATCTCAACGCGCTCTATTTGGATAGTATTTGCGTTTGTCGGCATGCGTACACTGATGTTGCTTACTTTATTTTCCATTGTCTGAGGGCCGTAAGAGCGCAGAAGTATCGTCATGCACCATCTCCTGTCTTTGTCGGCAATTTGGGTGCTACGTGACGCATAGGCATCTGGCATGGAGGACGTGTCCTGGCAGAACGAGGCATCCCATCCGCAGTGAATTCATGTGAAGCAATTTTTTCCATAGGCAGATAGTTTGTAACGAAATGATCTAGACTTGGTAATGGCTGTAGCATGAGAGCAGGCGGAAGCGGTGACGATGTCATGAACACGTGGAATGAATGGGGTGATCGGGCATTGCGCGGCGCAACCCAATGTTGTCGCGACATTGTGAATCTCGACCCCCTGTGCACGGACCCAGTCTGACGTGCCCGCCCGCCCCAAAGTTGTCACATGACTCTGGGATGGGTTCCGCGATCGTCGCAGTATGTCGGCGCGTGAATGTGGCTCGTGGTGCTGATTGAGCTTTTGGGGCATCTCTCTCTCGGTCAGCTGCCATGTCCGGCATCGGCACTTCCACGGCAAGCTCGTTCCACCTGAACGCGTGCGGGCGCATCGACAGCCGCAAGCGTTGCCGTGCGAGCCGCCGCGTGGCCAGGCATACGACGGGCGTGCGGCAGCCAGCCCCCCGCACCGTTTTGGTGCCGTTGCTCCAGCTCGGGGGCCGGAGCCCTCTGTGGCTGCAAGCCTGAGGACGCGGCAGCAAGAATCGGTTGCGGGCGAGGGGCGGGGGGGAGTGGAGGGGCGGGCCTTCTCAGAAGGCTCGGAAGTCCCCCGGCCTGCCGAGCAGTTTTCTAAGCCTTCCCCGAAGACACAAGGAGGCTTCTCAGAAGGCCTCCGGCTTTTTGAGCTGTTCGTCCAAAATCCGCTTGTAGGGAGACACGCCCGACCTAATGCCAGGTATGTGTATTCACGGCCCAGTCCTTTGCCTTCATGGCCCAGCCCTTTCTAACAATTTTTGCCGCGTGCGTTCCCATGCTCCTCGCGTTGTCATTGCCCTCGGCGTTTCTGGGTCTCCGCACCAGGGAAGGGAACCCAGGAAGACCCTCCCTGGCTCCTCGCGACGGTAATCAGTGGTGCCGCTGTGCTCTGCTCCCAGAGAGGGGCGGGGCTGTGGAGCCCTTCTTTTTCCCCCTGCCTGACGGGCAGGTGCCCTGGCCTCCAGCCTAGCGAGCCAAACAAAAAAATCCAGACGGGTGGTGGATTCGCCGTTTGCGGCGTCTGGGGCCCGCTATCCCGGGTGAGAACGACTTCTGCATGGCGCGCTCTGCCCGCGAGCCGCGAGCTGCTTGGCCCGCTCCGCGCCCTTGCTGTAGACGGCGGCGTCCTTGCTTCGCTCGGAGGCCTGGAGGTTGGCACCTTCACCGATAATTGGCGGTGTGCTTCCACCGAGGGAAGATCTCGATCTCGGTGATGGTTATTTATACTCGGGCTTCCTGGGCGACCGAAGGGTTACCACCAACACCAACGTCTAGGATCACCTTCCCCGTTAGGTGAGGACGCAGTGGCTTGGAGCCGGCTGGGGGTCAGATGGCCAGGCACTGGTTCCAGCGAGCAGAAGGGAGGGGTGGGGGGGTGGGGGGCCGAGATCCCAGGTTTTGGGTTCAGGAAGGTATTTTGCCTTTTTCGGCCTCCGGGGACCGTTTTCGGGACCCTGGACCGTCAACGACGGATCCACGGTCAAAGCGTGCACCAGACGGACCCCGTGATGGGTGCGGATTTTGGGCGGATTTGGCGCCATCCCCCCTCCTCGACAGATCTTCTCGGGGCCCATCCAGCTCAGGCCCCCCTTAGCCGACTCCAAGCCTCGCAGCTTTCTCGGGGGTGCGGCGAGGACGCGGGGTGGATAGTCCAAGCTGTGCCGAAGCGCAGCCTCGGAGCAGAAGGCGCAGGGCTCTCTCGCAGCGGAGCCTGGACGGCTGCCCGGAGTGCTCGAGCGAGAGCGCGCTGTCTTGGTCGCTGATGCCGGGACACTCCGCTCTCTGTGCTCGTTTGGGCGAGGAGACGAGACGGGAGCGACGGTGCCTTAGGCCTCTCGAATCAAAACAGATCCAGACGATCGGTTCTCGAAGTTTGCGGCACCTGGAGGCCGTAGTCGGAGCGAGGCAAGGGACCGAGGGACACCGACGACGAGCCTGGAGCGACGGGGGTTCTGAGGCGCGCCGGCTCCAAGGAGCTGTTCTTGCTCCCCGCGCGAGCCGCCCCGCTCCGCATGCGGCGATCACCGCGAGGGTTGCTGAGGGGACAGGGGTGATGGAGTCGGAGAAGAGATCACGGCGTGAACATGAAGTGTCAGAGTTCCGCGCGGATTTCTCGGATCTGCGCTGGAACCCCCAGGCGGAACTTCTGGCGCCGCCCCTGGCGCGCGCCGCACGCCAGGGAGGGGGTTCAGCGCCGATCCAAGAAACCATGAGTGGGCTACATGTGCCCATATCTCCGCTAAGCGGGCTCCACCCACTTAGACCAGATTTGTACCCCCCTGAACCACTCAGGTCACCTGCAATCCGCTTGTCAGCTAGGTCAGGCCAGGGATAACCTCACCTGAGCCCCCAACAACTGCGTAGGCCCATCCTGTCGCCCTGCGCGTGTTCTCCGCGGGCGATTTGTGTGCACCGTGCCGCGCTGGCCTCTCCCGAGACGTCGTCGATCTTCGACCCAGGCATGGTGCGCAGTTGTTCGGCCCTCGGGGCCGACAAGCTATGCACCGTGCCGCGCTGCAGCGGGGCCCGAGGGAGTCCGAGCACGGTACGGCGCTTGCCCGCGATGCGGGCCGCCAGAATTGGCCGTGTGATCGCCTCGCGCCGCAGCACCTCGGGGTCCCCGTCGGCGTCGAGCTTCGCATTGAACAGCTCGCGGAGCCTGGCTGCCTCCCTCCGGGCCTCGGCCAGCTCGCGCGTCAGCCGCTGCACGGGCCCAGGGGAATGGCAAGACGTTGCATGGTGTGTGTAGATTCCCGCTGTTGCTCGAAGCCCGCACCATGGAATGGCGCGAAAAAGACTAGCATTAAGTGGAGCACTCCAGAAGTGGCCAACACGAGTGCACAAGCAATTTGGCGCGTGGAGACGTGAGCAGATTTGTTCTTGACTGGACAAGCTTCACCACCATCGTTCAGAACACCTGCGGAGAGAAACAAGGGGGCGGTATTGGGAGGGGGGCACATAACACGGCGTGATCCTATACTGATTCCGAAACGCACATTCGAGGGCAGAACATGCACTCAGACATGATAGGTTAGTGTTCGATGCGGACTTATACTGGTTTGGACTAGTCGACTAATCTCAGACTTTGCGGGGGCACTCAGGCGATCGTGGCGAGACCTTGTGGTCCCTCATGCTCTTCGGGGTCTTCGCTCTTCTCCGCGTTGCGTTGCCGTTTCGCTCGGGCTGCAGCTCCAGCGATTGTCACGCTTTTGTGGGAGAGGGAGGCCGTCCACCACCGCATCATCGAGACGACCTCCTGGAAGGCACCGCATTCCGCCGGGAACGCGCATCCGAAGGGAACGAGATGTCGGTCGCACGTATACCGGGGAAGCGTAAGATCGGCGTCACCCCAGCATACTTATACGATATGCGCGTCGCCCACCCCCAGGGGCGACGCGCGCACTGAGAAATCTTCCAGCATATGCGTCGTGGCGGTCGCTTTCTGGCCACACCGTTCGGGAAACGATATATCATCAGAAAATTCGGGTTTGCCTACGTTTTTTGGCGAACGCGTCATGGATCTTGACAGTCCAGTGTTCGTCGGAGGTTTGCAGCGGGGGTTCGCGTCGAATTTCAGACTGGGCCTCGTCTTTTTAATGATGGCCCCGTCAGACCAAGCCGAGTCCCCCGAACTCGAGTCTTACGTCTCCCCGAGTATGGGTCAATGTTGTGCGTTGCTATGTGGGCAAGCGGGATATCCCACCCAGTGTTCCACCCCCTTCTCCATAATTTTCCTACCCCGCTCCTCGGAAGAATTGCGCTCATCGCTGCGAAGCGGTACGACGGCACGAGCAACTTATGATTGATAGCAGGAAGTTGCGAATAGCAGGTAAGTCAGTCACCGAGAGATGCACAGTGTTCCGTCTGTCAGACAACGACTATGCCGTGGGGTGGGGTGGGGGCTAGCCAGGGGGCCCGGGCTTATCTGACCATCGCTAGCAGCACCGACCGAGCCAAAACCAAACGGGGGGAGGCAACGATGTAAACCTGGATCCGATTTGCCATGCCGCACAGGCCACACCCTTTCGGTGGTGAGGAGGTTGGGGGTTGGCATCACAGTCGATGTGCATTGGACGCATAATTCAACTCGCGTGTTGACAAGCATCACCATCAACATATCTGTGGATCCACCCATTTACCGACCGGGACAACGAGCGAGACAACCATTGGGACAACCATGTTGTATATAATCGTGTATATTCTTATTGGTATCATTATCGATCGATCTCACTATTTACCGATCGGTAGCCTCTTGGGCCGTCTTGGGAGCTCTTCGGCCGTCTGGACGCCCTCTTGGAGCGTCTTGGGCCGTCTTGGAGCGATCATGTGGGCCTCTTGAGCCGTCTTGTACGCTGTTGAGACCAAAAATCCGAAGATGTTCAAATTACACGCTTTCCTAAAGGACTTACATATTCGTGCTTATTCAGGCCTTCTCGGGGGTCGTCCTGGAGCCCAATTGGGACGTCTTTGAGCCCTCTTTGCAGTCTTACGGCTATATTGGTCGTCTTCGAGGACTCTTGTGCATGTTAGAACCCTGCTTGAGCAGGCGTATATCGATTCGTCGGCATTGGGGGGCCACAGAGTGTAGAAATGGAGGCTCCAGAGGCCTCTGGCGAGCGTTGATGAGCTCGGAGAGCCCCCCCGCGCCCACCCCTCTAATCGGATTTCAGACTTCATGGGACGGGAAAGGGAGAGGGGGACAACCAATCATCTCACACGCCTCTGAACTCCGTGCAAGCGGGAATCGGTGGATCTCAGTCTGTCGGGACCCCGGCCCGTGGGAGCCCAGGGGCGAGGGACTGGGAAAGCACAGCGTTTTGATCTGGCTTGCCCATTTGCTAAGGGCGGGAACTCGTGCAGCCTGACCTCGCACACTCGATTTGCGCCGCAGCGCGGCAGAGGCAACCCGCGCGCGCGCAGGCGGTCCGGGAAACGGACAGCGCAAACTAACCGGCGGCAGCAGGAGGAGGGGAAGACAGACGAGAGCGGCCGCGGAGCGGGAGGGAGGGGGGGAGGCCCCTCACAAGGCGAGGTGCGCAACCGCGGAGCGGCCAGGGCGGCCAGCCAGTGTTGCACAGGTGTCATGAACGAAACGGAACGAGTTCTCATTTAGGGCCTCTCGCGTTCAACTCGGGTCTCACCCCCCCCCCACCTCCGACATTTGTGCTGCTGTCTCCTCGTCCTCCTCCTCCTCCTCCTCCTCCTCCTCCTCCTCCTCCTCTCCCTCCCTCCTCCTCCTCCTCCTCCTCCTCCTCCCCTCCTGCTCCTCCTCCTCCTCCTCCTCCTCCTCCTCCTCCCTCTTCTCCTCCTCTCTCCTCCTCCTCCTCCTCCTCCTCCTCCTCCTCCTTCCTCTTCTTCTCCTCCTAATCCTCCTCTTCCTCCTCCTTCATTATTGTCTCTTCTCAATAACTTCACCCTGTCGCACCCTGAGGCGGGTCGACAGGGCGACCGGGCGTTTCGCCCAAGATTTCTTCACCTTTTTATGACCCTGAAGCTTAAACATTGGCATCGGCTTCGCAGATGGAGGGCGGGCCGTTTCCAAAATGTAGATATCGCTTTAGCGCCTCGCGCATTCGTTTCAACATTTGCCAGAGCTTCAAGGATTGAGGGCGGGTCGTTTTCAAATGTTGTTTTCGCTTGAGCGCCGCGCACATTCGTTGTAACAACTCAAGCGTTTCACGGTTTGAGGGCGGGCCGTTTTCACAATGTGGTTCTCGCCTAAGCGCCGCGCACATTCGTTGCAACAGATTTTAAGAGTGTCACGGTTCGACCGCGTGTTTTCAAAATGTGGTTCTCGCTTGAGTGCCGCGCGCAGTCGTCTCACAAATTTGCAATAGTTTGAATGATTGAGGGCGGGTGGTTTTCAACATATGGTTCTCGCCTTAGCGCCGTGCGCATTCGTTTTAAACATTGTGCAAGAGCTTCACGGATTGAGGGCGGTTCCTTTTCATATTGCGGTTCTAGCTTTAGTGCCGCGCACATTCTTTTCACACGTATGCAAGAGTTTTTCGGATTCCCGTGGTCAACGTCAGACATGGTGTATAGGAAAGATTCAGGATTAGGAGGGCGCAACAGATAGTTTGATTCGTGGTGTTGAAGTCCCAGGAATGAAATCTGGCGCGGTTCAGGATTGCCAAGGCGCAACAGTCAGGTTGATCCGTGGTGTTGGAGTCCCGAAAGTTATGTTATGGCACGCTTCAGGATCTTCAAACGGATGTCTTCCAACGAGGCAGTTTGCCTATGGAAATGACCCGCTAATGATCCGGGCCTATGACGGAGGTTGCAGAGAAGGTTTCTTCCAACATCGTTGATGACGCTTGGGTTTAAATTGGTCCTCATCCTCCTCCTTCTCCCTCTCCTCCTCCTCCTCCTCCTCCTCCTCCTCCTCCTCCTCCTCCTCCTCTTCCTTCTCCTCCTCCTCTTCCTCCTCCTTCGTTATTTGTTTCACTTTTTCACTCAGATATGTGTAGGCACACACGTATTTATATAGAACTAACTAACGAACTGACTAGCTAACGAACTTCCGTGTCGCGCCCTGAGGCCGGTCGAACCAGGGGGTTGGGCGTTTCGCTTAAGACGTTCTCGCCATCTCCTATGTCCCTGAAACTCGAATACTGGTTCACAGATGGAGGTCGGGCCGCTTTCGAGATGTGGCTCTCGCCTGCCCACCGCGCACATTCGTTTTTAAGTGATTGCAAGAACCTCACGGATGGAGGGCGGGCCTTTCTTCAAACTGTGGGCTTTCTTCAGATTGCGGGCCTTCTTCAGATTGTGGGCCTTCTTCAAATTGTGGGCCTTCTTCAGATGGTGGGCCTTCTTCGAATTGCGGGCCTTCTTCGAATTGTCGGCTCATTCCTTGGGGGGCAGGCCTTCTTCAAGTTGTGGTGCTCGCATCCGCGCCATGCACCCCCGTCTTACGCTGCGCAAGGCCTGCACGGGTGGAGGGCGGGCGGCTTTCGACTCGTGGCCCTCAACTCATCCGGAGGGGGAACAAAAACACACACAGACGCAACTCGTCGTCGATCCCCCAGAAAAAGAGATGGGAGACCATGGGACGTGGGGGGGAAGACACACACACCCAGGACCTATGGGAAAATATGGGGGACTCCTTATATTCGTGTGTATGTATTTGTGTGTTCTGGGGCCCCTTCAATTCAGTCCAGCGCCGCGCACGTTCGTTGTACAACTGTGCAGGGGATTCACGGATGGAGGGCGCGTTTTCAAAATGAGGTTTTCGCTTTCGTGCGACGTACTTTCGTCCTACAGAACTGCAGGACGTCACTGATCGAGGGCAGATCGTTTTCAAAATGTGGTTTTCGTTGTAGCGCCAGGGTTGTCAGGGCGCAGCAGCTGCGTTGATTTGCAGCGTCGAAGTCCCAGGATTGGTGTTCTCTCACGGTTCTGGATCGCCAAAACAAAACAGTCAAGTTGATTCGTGGCGTTGGAGTCCCGAGAATGGTGTTTTGGTGCGCTTCAGGGTCCTCCAACGATTTTCTCCCAACGGGAGAGGGAGCTTGGAGGGAGGGTGTATTCCAACATCGTTGACGAGCCTTGGGTTTGCACTGGTCTTCCTCTTGCTCCTCCTTCACCTCCTCCTCCTGCTCCTCCTCCTCCTCCTCCTCTTCCATTCGTTTTCTTTGGGAATAAGCCCTTCCTGTCGCACCCCGAGGCCGGTCGAAGGGGCGGTCTGGGCGTTTAACGTTTCCTTTGAGATTTCTCCACCGTTTACGATCTTCAAGTTTCAGAACTTGCAACAGCTTCACTGATGGAGGGCGGGCCGATTCCAAAAATTGGTTCTCGCCGGGGCACTTCGCGCATTCGTTTGAAATTGACAGGATTTCACGGATTGAGGGCGGGCCGTTTTCAAAATGCGGTTATCGTTGAAAAGCCGCGCGTATCCGATGACATAAAGTTGTACGAGGGTCACGGATTGAGGGTGGTTTTTTCCAACTTGTGGTTTTCGCATTAGCGCCGCGCGCATTCGTTTCAAATCTATGCACGAGTTTCACGGATTGATGGCGGTTGGTTTTCAACACGCGGTTCTAGCCCTAGCGCCGCGCACATTCGTTCTAAAACATTACAAGAGTTTCACGGAGTGAAGGCGGTTCCTTTTCAACATGCCGTTCTTGCCGTAGGTCCGCGCACCTTCGCTTTACAAAATACAAGAGTTTTATTGGTTCGCGTGTGACTAACGTACTCGAACTTGTGTTTCGGAGCGGTTCAGGACTGCCGCGGCGCAGCAGTTTAGTTTATTCGTGGAGTTAAATTCCCAGGAATGATGTTCTGGCACGATTCAGGGTCGCCAAGACGCAGCAGTCAGGTTGATTCGTGGCGTTGCAGTCTCGAGAAAGGTGTTTGGGCACGCTTCAGTGGAAATGATCTCTTGTAGGGTCTTGTGAAGAGGGAGTTTGGGGGGAGGGATTCGTCCAACATCGTTGATGAGTCTTGGGTTTACATTGGTACTCCTCCTCCCCCCCCTCCTCCTCTTCCTTCGTCTCCTCCCTCTCATACTCCTCATTCTCTCGTTTTCCTCCTCCGCCTCCTCCTCCTCTCTGTTCCGACCTTGGTCAAGGGTTGCCCGAGGCCAGGAATCAGCGGCAGCCATGTCGGACTCAGAGCGCGTTTGAGCCGTAGGAGTGATTGTGTTTCCAGATCTTGGGGGGGGAACGACGCCCAGGCGATGGTGCATACCAGGGGCCGCTCCAGGTGCCTTCCGCGCGCGCCAGCCTGGAGACAGAGTCCAGACAGCGTTGCGGCCATGGACTGTCATGGGTGCATTCCGCCCGCGCCGGCGACCCGCGTGTCAACGCGCCTAGTAAGGACGCGCGCCTTCATCTAGGGTGCCCTTATGTCCTTGCCTCTGAGGCTCGTCCTTGCCATTATCACTGGTCGCCCGCCGCCCTAAAAAACCCAACTTCGGCCTCCAAGGGTCTTACGTCCTTATCACCCGTCGTTAATATACGTTTTGACTGTAAACCACTGCGTAAGTTTGTTATGCGGCGGCAAGCCCAGGGGGGAAATTCAGGTGGCGCGGGCCTTTTCAGAAGGCACGGAAGGCCTCGGGCCGTCTGAGAAGTCATCCGCTCTTTCCCCGAAAGCGCATGAATTTCTTGACGCATCGCGTATCCCCACCAGCCCATCCAAAACCGACGGCCAGGCGAGTTGAGACGATCATGGAAGCGTAGGAGCAACATGGGGGACAGTCGTTCCGTTCGAGTGAGGAGGAGGAGGAGGAGGAGGAGGAGGAGGAGGATGGAGGATGGAGGAAGGAGAAGGAGGAGGAGGAGTTTGCGGATGAGGAGGAGCAGAAGGAGGAGACGGAGGAGGAAGAGAAGGAGGAGGAGGAGGAGGAGGAATGGGAGGAGGAGGAGGGCGAGCAGAAATATTAGAGGCGAGGAAGGAGGAGAAGTAAGCGGATGAGGAGGAGAAGGAGGGGGCGGAGGAGGAGGAGGAGGAAGAAATGGGCGAGGAGAAGAGCCAGAGGCCTCTTGAAAGCCTCTCGGAGTCTCCTCGGGTGACTCTTGGAAGGCTTTTAAAGGCCTCTTGGGGCGTCTGGGGGGAATCTTGCGGGCCCAGGGCAGTCTTTGAGCGTCTTGGGTGCCTCGGGGATTCTCTTGATGCCTCTTGGGGGTTCTCTTGGGAGCCTGTTGGAGGCCAATTGGGCGCCTCTTGGGGCCGTCTGGGCGCCAATTGGGGCCCTCTTTGGGCGCTCTTGTGGGCTTTAGGGGCGCTCTTGGGGCCATCTTGGACGACATCGATCAGCAAGGAGGGGAGTTTCAATTAGGGCCCCCACTCGGGAGCCCCAACAATCGCCCCTTATAGAGCTCTTGGGGCGCTCTTGGGCGCTCTTGGGCCGTGTTGGAGCTCTCGTGGGCCGCTCTTGGGGCCATCTTAGGCAGTCTTGGTGCCATCTTGAGACCTCGGATGGCCATCGGAAGCGAAACGACGAGAAAGCAACACACACATAGATGCTCCTCTGGTTTTGGCAGCACTGGGGCCTCTTCGGTGCCTGCTTAAGGAGCTCTGTGGCTACTTGGAGCCGTCTTGGGGCGGTCTTGGGGCCGCTTGGAGCATCTTGGGAGCCACCTTGAGGCATCCAGGGCTATTTCGAGCCGTATTGGAGGTCATCTTGAGCTTTCCGAGGCGCTCTGGGAGCCGTCTTGGGCCATCTTTGACGACTAAAGGCCTCGCGGGGCGGATTGGAAGAGAGAGCTCCCTGGACCACTTACGCCCTGAAGAGCTGGTGGGACTTCTCGGAAGGCGAGGCCGCCTTCTGAGAAGGCTTGCCCCCTCTCGCCTGCTCCCCTGGGCCCGCCGCCGAGCTATGTCTCATAACGGGTCTCTCCGTCGCGCGGGTGCGTTCCCAGGCTTGCCAGCTCGACTGGCGACCCGGCATCGGCCGATGATGAACGGTCTGACGTTTCGGAAACGGCCGATCGTTCAAGGTTGAACGATCCCCGCGGTGTCCGAGACCAACGCCGAAGCCGGCCCGGCACGAACCCGCCGAGAGCCACCGCGTGAGTTCCTCGCGCAAGGACCCCGCGTCTCCCCGTCCTCCGGGGCCCAGTCCCGGGCCTGCCGGGTCGAGGACGGCGCGCCCCGGGAGGTCGGCCTCGGCTGCCCGCCCCGTCGCCTCCCCTTGGAGGGCCGAGGGCAGCCTGGTGCTGCGCCTGCACGCCGCCCGGGAGCAGCGCTCGCAGGAGCAGCGCTCCAGGGAGCGCTCGCGTCGCTCCCCCCGTCCTTCCTCCTTCGTGCTCCTCCCTCCTCCACCTGCTGGACAGCATCGCTGCTGGGCCGAAATGCTGCTGCTCAGCTGCCAACGCCTACGCGGAGGAAGGGAGACGAAGATGTAGGCTAATCAAGGACATGGGCAAGGACAGCATCACGTTCGTGCAGGTGAAGGCGCACCGAGCGAGTAGTAGGGTGGAGCACGGCACCATCGAATGGAGAGGAGGCTGGCCCTGGACAGCCTGGCGGCGGACAAGGAGGCGAAGCTATAGGAGCACAGTGCCACCCAAAGAGCTGGCCGTACGAGGTGGCGAGGCACTTGCAATTGGGGGAGACGGCCAAGCAGATGGCAGGATGGACTGGCCACGTGCGCGTGATAGACAACAGCGAGCCGAGGGACAACACGGATCAGCATACGAATGTGAGCAAAAAGGTTGAAAGGTCTCGAAGGCCACCACGCGGTAAGAGGCCAAGAGTGATGGAGCTCAAGGCGAGATCGGAGGCCAAGGTCATGACGGGCTATAAGGAGTCTTTCGGTGACGGCGCCAGCGGCAACCCCAACCTCATGGGGCGGATGCCGCACGTTCACTCAAGGTACGGGCCCACCCAGAAGGACTAAACGCACATTTTTCGACAGCGTGTGCAAACATTGGCGAGCATGCGGTTCGACGACGTGAGGGCCGAGGAGTATACGGACGAGGAAAATTGGGTGGAATGGTGTGTGGCATACTTGCGCGAAGTACGGCTAACATACAAAAACACCCTCAGGACACGCTTCGCCGCGTCCAACCCGCATTTGCGCTTCGACGACTTCCTGGAAGAATATTGCAGGAGACAATGGAACCAAAAAGCACCGAGGAGGAGGCAATTCTTCAGGCTGGTCAGCAACTCGGTGGAGGAGGTGAGGCAGGCCAACACTGGGTTCCACAGGTATCAGATACGATCGCAACGACATCAGCTTCGAGAGCTACTTGGCCAACGAGCACCAGATGCAGCGCGACCGCGCGGGCAGGGAAGAAGCGAGCCCTGTGGGGGTTCGCAAACAGGGCCAAGCGGAGCCGCAATCGTGGCGGCAGCGACGGGTGTTGCGGCCGCAGCCATCAACGGCAATCCAGGCCCGGCATCGTCGAAGAGGCCAGAAGAATGCGCGCGACAAGGGGGCTGGCGAGGCGAGCGAAGAAGAGGACGAAGCAGAACCGATTAACCAGCCCGCAAATGGGCCCACCGTCCGCAAGAAGGCGCGGGGGTAAGACGGAAAGTGCACGAACGCGCCGTAGGCGAGGCGAATGCGAGCGCACAGCCAAGCAATACGGCGAGAGTGGCCGAAGCGACGGCGGCGGCGTCGAAACGAGCGACGAACAGCGACGAAGATGGGCGCACAGTGCCTGACGGCAGCGGGTGGTGACAGCGAGCGCAAGCTCGCCTCCAGAGCGAGATCACGCCACAGCTGTCCATGCCAGGCGACACCAGACACGAGAGGGACGACGAGAGCGCACCGAAGCACAGACCGAAGTGGTTGGGCAGCGGGATGCAGCTGAGTTGGGGGCGCGACAGATGTGGCGAGAGGTCCCAGTCCGAGGGTGAACTGGCGACTGGGCTGTTTACCAGGGTACCCACACGTGGTCCAAGTAGCCGACCAGAGCAACCAGCTGAAGGCGGCGAGCACGGTGATATTCTGCAACGCGTACAGGCGGCCTAACCATGTTGTCGGCCCAAGCTTGCCTGGATAAGCTCAAAGATAAGAACACGAAGACGAGGCCCAACCACATGAGGGAGGGACGACACCCAGTGGACGAGGATGCGCGATACATAGGCCGCAACTACGGCTTGTGTGGCTCCGCGGGTCACCTGAAGCACATGCGTACGTTGGCGCGGCCCCGCCCCACGGGTCACCAGAAACAGATACGCACATTGGCGTGATCCCGCTTTTCGGCCCGCCAGAGGCAGACACGACTACGGCTGGTGCGGTTCCGCTCCCCGGGTTTTTAGATGCAGATTCGACTACGGCGTGTGTGACCCCACTCTTCGGGCCACCAGAAGCAGATACGTACGATGGTGTGGTCCCGCCACAGAGGCCACTAGAAGCAGAAACGCAGGTTGGTGTGGCCCCGCACAACGGGCCACCAGACGCAGGTACGAACGCGGCTGGTGCAGTCCCGCCCCTCAAGTCAGCAGCGAAGGGCGTGGTCTTGCTTCTCGAGTTTGGTGTGGTCTCCTCCCATCAGCTCGCCAGGTGGCGGCGCGGCCCCGCCCATCGGGGCGCGACTGGTCTGGCCCGGCTCCTCGGGGGACCAGGGCGCAGGCCAGGGCCTCTCCGTGGGGAAGCCAGGAACCCTAAACAGAACCGGCGCCGCACAGAACCGACGCTGCACACGTCTTCGGCAGAGCCGCGGGGCGTCGGGGAGGCCAGTAGGGAGCGCGGCCAGCCCCTGTGGGGAGGTGGCCACACACGAACCATGGGCCCACCTACGTCGAGTTTGTGATGATGGGTGTGCTGAGCTCTCCGCGTACATCCAGTCGGAGCTCGCCGCGAGGGGCGCCCCGCCGAGTATGGCCTGAGTGGCAGGCCGATCCCCGCCTGGCGCGGGCACGACGCGGCGGGCGGCCCGCTCCGCATCGCAGGCTGTCCGTGCTCCTCCTCTCTCCCCCGTCCTTTTTCCTCCTCCTCCTCTTCCTCCTCCTCCCTTTCCTCGTCCTCTTCCTCCTCCTCTGCATCCTCCTCCTCCTCATCATCATCCTTCTTCTCCTTCTCCTCCTCCTCCTTCTCCTCCCTGCTCGTCGTCATTATGGTTCTCCTCCTCCTCCTCCTCCTCCTTCTCCTCCGTGCTCGTCGTCATTATGGTTATCCTAATCCTCCTCCTCCTCCTCCTCCTCCTCCTCCTCCTCCTCCTCCTCCCTCCTCCTCCTCCCCCACCTCTTCTTTCTCCTTTCTCCCCCTGCCCTTTTTGGACAGACTCTGGGGGTTGAGCTCGCAGCGTCTCCTCTTCGTCATTCCTCATTATCCTCTTCCTTCCTTTTCTTCCCTCCCTCTCACTCCTCCGGGTCGGGCCCCGCGGGCCGCCCGCGGGGGCGTGAAGATGGCCGCATGTTGTGTTTCGTTGTGTCTGCAGGTTGCGCTCTCTGTTCGCAGAACGCGAAAGACCTCTCTGGCGGGTGGCTTCGTGGGGGGCGCGGAGGGGCCAACCCCAACCATGCAGGCCGCGATCGCGGGTGACCCAACGCCCCCAACCCCCGAGTTCTGCACGAAAAGCGGACCGCTCCCGACATCGGGGTCGCGGGGATACGCTCCCAGAGTGGGCGATCTGGACGCACCCCCAAGCATCGAGGGTGGACACCGCCCCGTAGTATATGAACGAGCTGGGCCCCAGACTGCTGCTCCAGTCGACACTTCCACAGCACCAGGGACTAACAAGAGAGAGATCGCGCGGGCCCAGGGCCGCCCCCACGCGGAGCGGAGCCTGTCCTGCGCGGTGAGTCTTCTCGAGCGGGCCCCGGTGCCACCGCCCGCTCTGGCGGGTCGGGTTGGCGGTCGGTGGGTCCGTGAGCCTGCGGATCTCTCCCGCGTCGTCACGCTTGGCAGTTGCAGCTGTGTGGCGCCCCATGCGCAAGACGTCCTGATGATGCTGCTGATGATGATGATGATGGTGATGATGATAATGATGCTGATGCTGATGTTGATGCTGATGCTGATGATGAAGATGAAGATGATGATGATGCTGACGATGATGATGATGAAGATGAAGATGAATATGAAGATGAATATGATGATGATGATGATGATGATGATGATGATGATGATGATGATGATGATGATGATGATGATGATGATGATGATGATGCTGATGCTGATGCTGATGATGATGATGATGATGATGATGATGATGATGATGATGATGATGATGATGATGATGATGATGATGATGATGATGATGATGATGATGATGATGATGCCATGCTCATATTGCCCCCCACGCGGGTTCTAGAGACGCGGGCCGCCAGATGATCTGGAATGTTTGGGAAGGCATCCTGAGCCAGTCGCACCCCGACACCAATCCCATGTACTCCTTCCTCCTTCGTGCGGATTCCAGAGACGAAGACCGCCAGATGCTCTAGAACGTCTTGGATTGAAACCATGAGCGCGACAATTAATCATGATGTTGAAGTTGCGCCGTTCACAGGTTGCAGGTTTCAACCCTGGCACAGTCGACGGCTGCCGCTGAACATGTAAAAAGACATGCGCACCGCAAGTGCAGTTGTTGCTCAGCTCGTGGCCGTCCTTGTCCGGGCGGCGATCCATCTCTTTGAAGGGCCGACTTCCAACGTTACGGATCGGTCTCGCATGGTTTCCTCCCTCTCCGTCCGCCCCGATGCCCATTGCGTGTGTGGCGTGCTGCGCGCGGCAGGTCATCGAGATCGCGCTCCCGCGGCGGGGGCAGCCGCCCAGCAGCGCGTGCCTGGAGGACGCCGCGAGGGGGGCCGCCCCTCCCGGCGGCTGCCCCGACGAGCGAGGGGGCGGGAGCACCGGGGACGTGCGGCCACGGCCAGGGCCGCCTGTGGATGGCGGCGGTGACCCCTGCGCGGCGCGCTCGGCCCGCGAGCCGCGAGCTGCCCAGCCCGCACGCCCCTTCTCTGTAGACGGCGGCGTCCTCGCTTCGCTCGGAGGCCCAGAGGTTGGCACCAGCACCAGTGCCGGCGGCGTGCCTCCACCGAGGGGGGAGGATCCCGACCTCGGTGGCGGGGGTAGTGCTCGGGGTTCCTTGGGCGACCGACAGGTTACCACCCAGGTCTAGGATCGTCTTCCCTTGGTGGAGGCAGGCCCCCGTGTTGGTGTTGGTACCTATTTCCAAGCCTCCAGTATGATCCGATTCGATACGATTCGACTCGCCAGCTGGAGCCGCGATTCCCGTTCGCTTCGGCTCGCCTCGATTCGTCGACGTCAGCCCAAGCCGGCCGCTGGGTCATTGGATCCGGGGCGATTGGATGCGGGGCGACTCGCTGGCTGTCCGATCGCTTTTCCGTCCAGTCCGATTTTGATGGGCCAGTGTTCCACCACTACCATAGTTAGGACGGGGGAGAAGGGAGGATGAGGAGATCCTCCTCCTCCTCCTCCTCCTCCTCCTCCTCCTCCTCCCTCTTGTTCTCCTCCTCCTCCTGCTCCTCCTCCTCCTCCTCCTCGTTTGCCTCCTCCTCCTCCTCGTTTGCCTCCTTCTCCTCCTCCTCCTCCTCCTCCTCTTCCTCCTCCTCCTCTCCCTTGGTCACGCTCCTCCTCCTCCTCCTCCTCCTCCTCCTCCTCCTCCTCCTCCTCCTCCTCCTCCTCTTCCTCCTCCTCCTCCTCCTCCTCCTCCTCCTCCATCTCCTCCTCTTCCTCCCTCTCCTACCTATGGTAGTGGTGGTGGGGAATCGGCCCTAGCAGATCTCGCAATTCGATCACTGTTCGGGCCCGCGCGCGATCACGGCGGTACCCCGCCGATGCTTCGCGAGTAATGTTGGCGCGGGGCGCCGCGCGGTCAGATTTTTCCGCGTCGGCCGCGGCTGACTCAGCGTTGGGATCGGCGGTCCCGGGGGGAGGGGGGCAAGGTCCAGGTCAAGCCCGTGCGCCGAGAGGCGAGCCCATGAAGGGCGCAGGCAGTGGCAATCGGCAGCGTGCTATACACGCGCGCGCCTCGTTCCGAGGAAACAGTACGTGCGTCCAAAAGCGGGGGGGATCAATTACATGGCGTGTTCATTGGAGGGGGGCAAGAAATTGAAAGTACGGTTGCATCAACTTTCCGGTTGCACGTGGAGTGCCCCAGGGGCTCGAAGTTGCAACCGTCTGCGAGCCTTAACCCCTGCAGATCCGAACGACGCGTGGGTATCGGACAACCTCCCGCTGGGGTTCACTTGGCTGCAGACACCCTCGAGATCCTGAGCCCCAGCCAGTTTGTCAGAAATGTGGCCCGCAGGGGCAGGGCTCGACGCCAAGCATCGGGGTCGTTTGCGCTGACATTGGCGCGTAAGCTGCCCGCGTAAGGTCGCGCGTAAGCGCCCTCGTTTCTAATGCAGCGTGCCGCGCTGGCCCGCGTAAGCCACCGCGCGAGGTCGCCATGTCATCTCGCGTGAGACGCGTTTTTGATCGTCGCCCACATGTGGTTGCCACCCGAAAGCCCGCAGCATATATCCGGGGACCCGTGCCTCGGCCGTTCTTTGCAGCGTGCCCGAGGGCAGGAGGCGGGGAGTCGGGTGCAGGAGCGGCAGCGGCAGCGCGGAAGCGAGGTCGGCAGCAGGAGGGGCAGACTGGCAGTGTGGATGCCAATCGGATCGATCCAGCTCGATATCGGTTCCGACGGCTACTGTATGTTGCTCCCAGAGATCTGGAGAAGCGTCTGGTGGAATCTATTCATCGGCTCCAGGTGGGACGTATCCTTCACCATCTACCAGAGCGGATCGGCGACGAGAAGATTTGGCGACGGGCCATGAGACTGGCGTTGTTTTCTGTCAAAGCTGGACCAATGAGGGGAGCACTCAGGAAGCTGTGGGCTGGAGGTCTTTTGTGTCCCGACAGGTCAGTGGACCTTGGGGTCGGGGCGTCTCGTGAATGCCCATATTGCGGTGCTCCCAAAGGTACTCTCTCGCATCAGTGGAACGTTTGCCCTGCTACATTGCAGCTCTCAGATGCCTGCCCCGAGGTCATTCCCGAGGACGTAGTTGAGTTCCGCGAAGCCAGGTTGAAACTTGTGGAGGAGAACATGAATGACCCCGATACTTTTGACCTGACATATGGACATCCGACGGAGCCTTTGCAACCCCGTCTTCCAGATGAGACCCCAGAGATATTGTCATGGGGTGATGCTGATGGTCTCTGGTCTTCTATTACTTATTGCGACGCTTCGGGAATGCTCATCAGTCATCCTACCCTGGGCCGTGTCGGATGGGCCATTGTTCAGATATGTCCGCCGGTGGGGATCCCAGTTCGAGCTCAGTATGGGGGCCTCCCTGGCCGCGACCAAACGGTGCCTCGGGGAGAACGCTACGCGGGATACCGAGCGCTGATGATGATGGAACGGCCAGGTTTAATTGTCAGTGATCACCTGTCGTTCGTACGTGAAGCTAACAAATGGAGCCCAGAACTCGAAGCTAGCGGCTCGCTGCACGCCGAGGTCTGGCGCAAGATCTTCCATCTCTGCCGTCATGACCAGCAGCGCTCTGAATTTGTTTGGGTGCCTTCCCACAGAGATATTCAGAATTTCATCGAGGCAGGTGGATCACTCGCCCATGCCCATGGGAATGCATGGGCCGACTTCTTTGCATATGCTGGAGCTATGGGCGTGAAGGTCGCGGACACGCTGGCAGAACATCATAAGCAGATGATCGTCCAGTCCAAGAAGATCGCCCAGTTCACGGCGTACATGGCATCCCGCACGGTCAGGATGTTCAAGGAGGTTGGGGAGCCCCTGGTTAAGAAAAGCAAGTTAGATCAGGCCCCCAAGCTCTCCCTCACCGAACATGAGTTTGTTCAGGACGGTGCCCAAGTGAGATGTTCTAAGTGCCTCAGGATCGCCACTACCCCTGTGAGCTACAGGAACCTTTTTAACTCGCAATGTCTCGGGGCCCCAAAAATCGGAAGAGGACATAAACTCATTCGTTGGGGCCCCGCTGGAATCTGTGAACTTTGTGGGCGCTATAGTTTGCAGGTTGACAAGTATATTAAAAAGCTCCGTGAGGATTGTCTTGGGCCGCCAGTCAATAAAGCCACTCGTGCTAGCGTTCGCTCCCAGGTTAAAGCCCTGTCAGCAGGACGTGTGCCCAGGACGCGGCGGCCCATCCTCCTCGGGGCTGATGCCGCAGCGGGTCCAGGCAGCCAAGAGGCCGCCCCATCCAGCTCAGCTGCGCCCTCTCGCGTCGCTGCCGCCCTCCGACCGGAGGAGACGGCGGCTGTGGGGAGGGACGGGGTGGAGGACGGGGGTGGGACTGACTCGGGTTCTTCCGATTAGTCGAATCCTTCTGCTGCTGGACCTTCCAGCCTAGCCTGGGGCCTCCCCCCACCCGTGGGTCTTTGCCCCAGGCTGCCGCCTGCCGCCCCCTGTCGTCTGGACTGGGCCTTGTGGTGGCCTAGGCTTCACTGTTTGACAGCCTGTTTGGCTGATCTCGGATCGACCTATGGGTTGACCTCCGCGTGGGGCCTCGAGGTTCTTGAGGCCCCTCTCTTTTCAATTCGGCCCTCTTCCGTTCCTTTGGGTTCGGTTGGGGCTCCCGACTTGGACACACGTACCCATGCCGCTGCCCATCCCTCCTTGTCCCCTTGTTGGGCCTCCTAGGATACCCTCGTCGCCACCGCTGGATTCGCTTCGAAGTCATAGTCAGAACGCACCCCGGGAGAGGTCCGGGGTCCAGCGGTATCGGTAACTACCTTTTGTCTTCCCCATGCCAATCGGGTCGATCCAGTTCGAGATCGGTTCCGACGGGCCCGATCCGATTCGACTCCGGCACGCCGACGATCCGATGCGGCCAGACGCCGCTGTGCGTCCTGGTGCGGCCGAACCCTACCCTGGCCGATCAGCGATTCAGGCAACTCGATGGGCCTCGGGGGTAGGGCCCAGAATTCGTCGAACAACTGGCGAAGTCTGAGCTCTACACGCCCGCTTCCCGTCGATTCAGGAGGATCGATGGTTGGTGGCGGCAGGATTCGGATGTCGCCACCCACTGGATCCCTGGCTCTGTGCGCTGCGTGCCCTCCGGCCTGCCTGCATCACGTCGTCCAGGGAGGAGCCGCCCAGCCTCGCGTCCTCGCGGACGGGGCCGCAGAAGACCGTGCGGTGACGGACCGCGCGGCGTCCTCGAGACCCCGCGAGGCCTCGCCGCGAGGCCCGCCGCCACACGGAGCTGGGGCCTCGGAGGCCCCGAGGGGCGTCCTCGGAGGTGCGGTCCGCGCGCCAAAGCCGCGCGGAGCCCCGCGGATTCCCCGCCGAGGGGGCGGTCGCCACACCGCTTGGGGGAGTCCCCGACGGCTGCCCCGCTGTCGTCGGTCGTGGCTGCTGTCCCCTGGGAGGCCCCCGTGGAGGCTACTGCTATTGCGGATGGCGTCCGAGTGCTCCGAATGGCTCAGTGAAGGGGTGGGGGTCACAGAGCTCCCAGGCGAGAGAAAGCTCAATTCAGACCCCTCCCAAATCAAAGCGCCCACTTTGATTCTGAAATCCAGAGCAGATGGAGTCGGAGGATCGCGCGGCATTGCCGATGCCTCGGCGATGCGGAATTCGATCTTCTCCACGCCGACGGCGCCCACGCCATCGCCGACGTCACTGATGCCTCGGAGATGCATCGGCGATGCGGCGCGATCCTCCGACCCCATCCACTCGGACCCCATTGGAGGCCTCTACCAGAGGCCTCTACGAGAGGCCTCTGGAGGCCTCCAGAGCCTCACAAAAGTGCCGCACGCGCTTCGAGATAGGATTCCATAGGATCCTCCCTTTGTGGCGATCGGAGCTGTATCTGACGGGCTTCGCCCTTGGCGATGGAGATTGGTGCATTGGTTCATCTGTTGGCAGGCTCGCAGCTCGGCTGGTTGGCTGGCTGCCTGGATGGACGTTCAGCAGGTTACCTCTTGGAGGTTCCGGAGTCATAACTTGGCATCGCTCGGACGTGTGTATTTTTTTCGGCGAGAACCATCGAGGACCATCCTGGACTATCGAGCAAACAAAAACGCGCACGAAACCGAAAAATGCACCGGAAATGGACGTCCAAGCGACGGCAAGATAATGCTCCCCCATTGTCTTGTCGCGGAGGGGAGCAGCGGTACCAGTGGCGAGAGATATACAATCTTTCCCCCAATTGTGTTTCCGTCGTCGCCCGTCGTCGTCATTGCCACGGCGTTGCAACTTTCCCCCACCCCCGCGTCGAAATTTGACCCAAGCTTGTCAACCTCGGGGATAGTTGGGGTTGGGCTGGGACGAGGATACATCCGTTCCAGAGCGTTTGGGGTCGCCGTCAGAGCGTTCTAGAACGCTCTGAGAAGGCTGCGGCGCCCGAGACATCCTCCAGAGCCGCCGGATCTCAGAGATTCTCGATTCTGGTTTGTGAGGCGGGGCCGGGACAGGGCTAGATCGTGCAAGAACGCTCGGAGAAGGGCGCGGCTCCCGAGACATCCTTCAGAACCGCGGGATCTCAGAGATCCCCGATTTATCATTGTCCGGTTGTGTCTTTGTCTTCTGATATTCCGACATACTTTAGCCTTGACTACCAGAGAGAATTTCGAGCACCAAGAAAGCGCCGAAACCAAAGGGTTCTCACGCGTCGGGCCCTGGGAGGCAAAACTCGCTCGGCGCTGCTTCGATACTCTCCCTGGGTGCTCGACACCACTTCTGGGATGCGGTCCTTAAAAGTGCGATGGGAACAACGTAATCCTTGCCCTGGCTTCGTCTTGCGGTGGTGCCCGCCCGCTCCCTGAGCGCTCAGGACGCTCTGTCGGCCGACGAGGCCGCTGCGGCCGGCGCGGCGGGCGGCACGCGGGGGGCGACGGCGACCGCGGCCACGGCGGCGGCGGCGGCGGTCGCCAGGCCGCGACGGCGACGGCCGCGGAGACGACGGCGTGGGCGACGGCGGCGGCGGCGGCGACGTCGGCGGCGGCGGCGGCCAGCAGGCGCCGCGGCGCGGCGCGGCGCGGCGTCATGCGACAAGACCCCAAAACCAGCAGGCACGGACGCACCCACGAGTGCGAGCGCGCACCGCGGCGCCTGCCCCGCCTCGGGGGGCGCCGCGGGCAGAGAGAGCGCCCGGGGGGGGGGGGCTGGCTCCTCGGGCCCGGAGGCCGGGCGGGCCTCCTGGTCCGCTTCAGTCTGCCGCCCGCCTCCGGGTCGAGGAGGGGCAGAGGCAGGAGCTGCACGGTCGCCCGCCAGGTGTGCGCCGCGCTGGCGCGGCGGCGGCCCCCCGGCGCGGGCGTCCAGGGTCAAAAGCACCGCCAGCGGCCCAGCAGCGGCCGACGTCGAGCGCGCGCTGCGCTGCCGGAGGGCCGCGGTCGTTCCAGGGGCGAACGCCCGCGTGACACCGCGAGGCGCACCCGGCCGTGGACGCTCGGAGGTCCGTTGCGACGTTCTCGGATCTGCGCTCGGCCCCCCCCCCCCCCCCCACCCCTGGCGCGCGGGAGGCGCGCCACGAGCAAGGCTATGTCGGGCCTGTCCCCCTACAGGGGGATTTTCGACGAAAAATGAAAAATACAACAAAAAATGTACCAAAAAGGTAGATAAATAAATAGTAGCCAGACTATTTTTGTTTTTTTGTTATTTTGGGGTATTTTTTATTTGTCATCGAAAATCTCCCTGTAGGGGACAGGCCCGACTTAAAGCAAGGCCAGATGCGCCGCCGGGAGTGCGATGACGTAGACTTTGATCGGAATCCGGTGTCGGTGGTGCTGGGATCCACTTGGGATGCGACGGGAGCCCCAGCAGCGGGGTGAACAGAGGGAAACCGACCCCAGCATTCACGACAATGGATTTTATATGTCAGCGGTTTGCAAGTATGGCGAATGTGCGTACGTGTAGGCGCCCTGTAAGCGAAGCCACTGCCAGCTGCCGCACGGTGGGGAGGGCCCGCGCGCGCGGTCTAATTGGTCCAAAGTTCCTCATGTTGGGGGGGGGCGGGGAGCGGTTTTCATGCGTTCACGGAATCCGACTGGAGCCCGGCCAGAACCGGATTGGGTTCTTGGAGGGACCTGTCGAGGTTTTATGGGGATCTCTGCTTGGGATCCCACCGGGACCCGTGGGAGTCCTGCTGGAATGCGATCGGGACACTCTTGGAATTTGAGTAGGATCTGATTGAAGCCCCATTGGAATCCGACTTGAATTTGGCTGGAACCCTACTGGGATCCTAGTGGAGTGCTGCTGGGATCCCAAGGGGATCCAACTTAAATGCAATTGCAATCATATTGGAATATTGTTGGAATGCGATTGGGATCCTTCGGGGTCCATACTGGGATCCTGCTGGACTCTACTTGGAATGTTGAGGCATCCTATTTGAATCCGACTCGGATGTCGTCGAAATCCGATTTGGATCTTATCTAGTGAATGGCCTTCGGCCCATCCCGCCACCATGCTTTGGTTGTGGTTCCAAAGCCAATTGGATGTTTCCTGTGATTTCGTGGGGGTCTATCCGGGGCCACTTAGAGGCAGTTTTGAGGTCTCTTGGGGGCCGTTTTGGTGCCTCTTGGAGCCTCTGTTGGGCCTTTTGGATGCCTATTGGGGCCTCTTGGGGGCCTCTTGGGACCTCTTGGGCGCCTCTTGAGGCCTCCTGGGGGCCTCTTTGGGCGGAAGGCTCGGATTTTCGGTTCGTGTTCCCTCTCTTGGGCCCCTTTTGGGGCCGTCTTGAGGCCCTATTGGGCCGTCTTGGGCGCCTCTTGGGGCCTCCTGGGGGCCTCTTGGGGTGGGAAGCTCGGACTTTCGGTTCGTGTTCCCTCTCTTGGGCTCCTTTGGGGGCCGTCTTGGGGCCCTCTTGGGCCGTCTTGGGCGCCTCTTGGGTGCCTCTTGGGCCGCTTCAGGGCGCTCGCCGTCTTGGGGCCCTCTTCGAGGCCTCTTGGGTCGTCTTGGGGTGGTCTTGGGGGCCTCTTGGGCCATCTTGAAGTGTTTCGGAAACACACAAAAGGCGAGAACGCCCAGATCCTTCCAAAACCTGATGGACATCAATGATACGTGCATGGACATTAATGGTTTGTGCCTCTTGGGGTCCTCTTGGGAGGCCTCTTGGGCCGCCTTCTGGCCGTCTTGGGCATCTTGCGCCGATCTTTCAGTGTCTCGGGGCACTCTTGGACCGTCTTCGGGGTGGCCGACGCGTCCCAGAGCTAAGAAACTCTATAGCGTAGCAGTTCTGAGAGCCGGGAAGACGGACGGACGGATGGACGGACAGCCAGATTGTGTGCAGTATTTGACGAGCCAGTTGGATGGCCACTGCATCAGGGAAACAAGTCCCGAGCAGAGCATCACGCACCACGACCACGACGCCGCCGCCGCCGCCGACGACGACAGAGATGAGGCGCACGAACGATCCTCACAGAAGCACGGGTTTGGGGAAGGGGGCCCACTGTGCGAGGTTCGGTACGCAGCACGCTTCCGAGCGATGTTGCGGCCTCCCCCCGAGCACAGCCCCTCCCCCCCCCTCGGAGCAGCAGCCGGGCACTCCGGGTTGGCACCCTCGTGCGTTGCCGAGCCCGTGGGCGCTCTTCGGCGCCCTCTCCTCCGCTTGTGCTCGCAGCCGCTGGTGCGGGTCCGCCCTGACGCTCGGGTTCCCCGTCGTCGTGTTGGGCTTCGGGCGTGCTCGCATCCATGGGGCTTCCGCCCGCCGCTTGCCTCCTGAGGGGCGGCGGATCCATATCTTTTTTCAGTCGGGTGCCAGCGACTCACGTGCCCCATTGCCGGCTCGCTCGAGGAATGCAAAGATGACGCAGAGCAGGGGGAGGGGAAAAGAGGATCATGACCGCAGGAGGCTCAAGTTGCATCAACGTTCAACGCTGCTGCATTACACCCACCAGTCCCAGGGCCCCTCCTCATCTCAAGCAGTGGCGAAGCGCCCCGGCTCGCCTATAGCCCCACCAAACAATGTTCTAAGAATTGTTGTGGCTCCCACGAAATGTTCTTAGAACATTTCTGGCTGTTTGTTTTAACATATCGGGTGTATGTTCTACGCACGTTGTTTTTTGTTATGAGAACATCGTTGGGTTCTAAGAACATGTCGTGGTATGACTATAAGAATGTCCAGACGGTCGGCCCTTGCTCACTCATCAGCCCCTACAAGCAGTTTTTCGCATTGCTGCAGGCGCCCCCTTGAGAGGCGAGCGCCCCGAGGGCGCGCGCCTCTCGGGCGACAGCTCTGCTCCGAAGCGGATATGCCGCCCATCCTCTTCTCGCTGTGAGAGGCGCGAGGAAGGTGGCAGCGTGGAGCTCACATTGGTCTTCGGTCATGCCGAAGATCGAACCCGCAGGATCAAAATGTACCCTGGCAGGGAGTCACGACGAGGAAGTTCCAATGCAGTCTGGCAGCCTCTCGACCCCAAGGGATGGAAGAGGATGGCGAGGAGGAAGGGGAGGAGGAGGAGGAGGAGGAGGAGGAGGAGGAGGAGGAGGAGGAGGAGGAGGAAGAGGAGGAAGAGGAGGAGGAGGAGGAGCAGGAGGAATGGCAGGAGGGTGCCAAACGAGAGAGTTTGACTCGCATCTTTTACCGGGTGCGTGGATCCCTCAGGCTCGTGGAGCGGATGCATATAATATCTGGCGCGAGCTTCAATTTCTTGTCATGGGAAAAATACCCAGCGACAGCCCTGCTTTGAACCGGAATGTCAAACCCGAGTGTCACACATTGTGAGTGATTTCGGCGGTGCGAGGAGGAGAGAGAGCTACCCATATGAAATAAGGGAGGATGGAGGAGGACAACGGACAGGAGGACGCGGAGGAGACACGCGAGTAGCAGGAGGATAGGGACGAGGAGGAGGAGGAGGAGGAGGAAAAGGAGGAGGAGGAGGTCGAGGGCGAGCTCTGGGACGGCAAACGGTGGGAGGAATAGGAGGGAGGAGGAGGGAGGAGGGCGGAGTGAGGGGGGGAGAGAAGGTGGAAGGAGGAGCCGAGGAGGAGTATGGAGGAGGAGGAAGGGGGAGGAGGAGGAGGAGGAGGAAGGAGCAGGGAGGATGGAGGAAAGAGCACGGGGCAGGAAAGACGAGAAGGGCGGAAGGAGGGAGGCCAGAAGGACGGAGGAGAGAGAAGTGGAGAAGGAAGGAGCGAAGGAAGGCAGGAACGCAGGAAGGAGGAGGAGGAGGAGGAGGCCCCCCCGTCCCCGCCGCCGTCGATCTCTCCAGGCGGACGTGCAGCTGTTCGGGCAGGGCGCGACCTCCGACTCGGACCTTGCCCGGGCCCCCCCGCCCAGTGCAGCCACAGTGCGGGCGGGGGCTGTTCGGGGGCGCTCTCCCCTCCCTTGCCCCCCATCTCTGAGGCTCTCAGATGCACGACTCACACAGACGGATCTTGTGCAAAGAAGGGCCCCCAGGACGTTCACGCAGACGTTGCGGACGATTTCGCGGAGCTTGGGAGCTCAGGTGCTGGTGGAAGCCTCGACCAGTGAAATCGAGGAGGCCAGCGATGCCCGAGCTCTTCTAGCCGAGTGGCTTAGGTATGCTGCTACAGCTTTCAGGTTTTGGGAGCCTGTGGGACCGAAAGCCAGCAAACAGGCGTTCGCTTCTCGGGACAAAACCGTGGCCCAGCCCATTGCGGCAGGCGCTACCAGTGCCCGTGTGGTTTGGACAGGCGAGGCTCCTTCCTCCTCAGCCAGATCCCAAGGTCCCGAGGCCCTTGAGAATCCCCCACTTGTGGGAGTGAATGACAGATCACAGAAGTGGTTCTGCACTGCCTGTAAGACAAGATGCCCTGATCGAGTATACTCGTCTCGCAAAGGTGAGGGCTGCCGGAGCTATCACTTACAGACGACCCAGATAGTTGCCAACCCTAAGGGCCACATATAATACGCTGCTCGACAGCGACAGAGTTTGAACTTGTGCTGATGTGTTCTTACTGCGGCAGATACGGCGAATCGAATGTGAGGAAGATCCAGGAGAGCTTCCACGGTGTCAGGCCCCCCTCTCGCCCACTGTGATCATTCCAACTAACGGCGTCGTCGCGTCTGGGAAGCCCCCTGGGGCCGTTTTTTCTAACATGTTGGACTCTATGGCGCCGTCTAGGCCCCCCGTAGCCATTTTGGCTCAAGTTCAATATTTGGTAAAGATCGAGCTGTTACCGTACACAATTCACGTCATGGAGCGGACCCGCCTTGAGTCACCCGCTGCAGCGTGTGCTGGCCTTGCGTGTCAAATGTGTGAAAGGCTTTGGGAATTCGCATCCATCGAGACCGCACAAAAAAGGCAACGCCTCCAGCAAAACGCGGCACGGAAAGCGTTCAGCAACACCAGCAGTGTGATAGCATTCTGCAATATGCCATGTGATGAGCCTTGCGGTGAATTGCGGCACTCAGTTGCTATGTACATTTTTCCTGCTTGCGTCTTGCAGCCGATTTTATTCCAGATTGAACGCGAAGTCGTCAGTCTCGCATTCTAGGACATTCGGTTGTACAGAAGGGCAAACGTGATGATGTTGTTCAAGATGCGTGGTCACCAACGGGAGCGTGGGAACCAATCTTTGCAACGCCCAGCGTTGATATTGTTGCACCTGGAAACTCATTGCCGACCAAAGTCTTTTCCAGGGCAAGCATGTTCGTGCATTGCAACTTGGTGGCTGAGTTAGGCTGTTCGTAAGGAAGCACGGGAAACTAGACACATAGTTTGGGCCCGAAAAGAAGTGCGAGTTTGCCGCCTCACGCTGTCCGTTTGGATCGGAAGTGCCCGCAAGGACAGACGAGAGCGCACAAACTCACCCAATGCCGTTTGAACACGGCCCACTTGCGACTTGCATGGTCGCTAGGTGTCAGATGAGAAAGATGTTTCTCGCATGCGTTGTGGGCGCGACACCGTTCGTTGCGAAGATTTGCACGCGTGCCTTTCGCGCATCAATGAGCTTCCCAACCGCCCGCGCGACAGCAAGAACGGTCATCGGGAGCATCGCGCGCAAGCAGGAAGTTACCTGAACGCGCACTGGCTGCAGCGGATCATTTGCGCCGCCTGCCCTCAGGGGGCCGCTACTCCGGGAGCTGATAGAAGAACGCTAGACCAATTTATGATTTTGCCTCGTCGGGCCCTTGGGGGCCCTCTCGGAGCGTTCTTGCGGCTTCTGTGGTGGCGCCCTCCGGCCTTTCTGGGGAAATCGTGCGAGGCAGCCCGAGAAAACGCGGGAACGCAAA
Organism: Prorocentrum cordatum; assembly: GCA_963575745.1. Classification (NCBI taxonomy): domain Eukaryota; class Dinophyceae; order Prorocentrales; family Prorocentraceae; genus Prorocentrum; species Prorocentrum cordatum. The sequence goes on from CAUYUJ010021148.1 coordinate 193,842, forward strand.
CGGCATTGGAGAATTTGGGGGCCCAGCCCCTGGAACGCTAGAGTTCCTGAGTCCTGAGCACAGAGGGCAGAGGACACGTGAGAGCCTGCAGAGAACCCACTCCACTTCGCACTTCGCGGCGCGGAGGCGGATTTTCACGCGTCAGGAATTTGCGTGGCGCCGAAGAGTCTCGTCTGCAGACGCCCAAGAACGGGCGTCAAGGGGCGCAACCACTCTGCGCAATTGAACGGCGCGCACGGGCCGCCCCCATTGATGCCCTCCCTTGACGCCCCCCCTTGATATTCTTTTCTAAATAAAGAATTAGGACCCCCCCCCCGGCTTTATCGATCCACCTGTTCGCGTTGCCATTTACAAGTGATTCTGCCCCACCGTCCATCCTAAATATGAGTTCATACAGTCCCAGCCCAGGCAGTCGCGCGCACTCGTTTATCAAAAACTAAAAGTTCCACGAATCCTTTTGGGAAGAAATGAGACGAAATGGACACGCGCGCGTCTTCGCGCGAGCATGCCGACGTCCTTCTAAAACCCGCGGTTGCGGAAGGTTTTCGAGTGCCCAAAACACATGAACCACATGGTTTCGCCACACGGATGTTCAAAAAAAACGTGCGCGCGCGTTCTCGCGAGTTCTTGAGCGAACCACCGGCTTTCAACATGTTCAGAAGATACTATCAAGCGGGCTTCGCGCGCGCGAATGTCGAAATCGTCCGAACGCCTTTGCGCGCGTGCCGTCGCGAGAATCTGTTTCAACAAATGAGACGAAATGCACGCGCGCGCGTCGTCGCACGCGCATGCCGAAACCCTTCAACAAAAAAACCTTTGCTTCGTAGCGAATCCAAAACCGAATGTCAAACAAATATTCAAAAACACAAGGTTTCGCAACATCAGTTTGTGCGCGCTCTCGCGAATTTTTAAGAAACCCCCAGGTTTGTGAACATCTGCATGAGATTCTGCCAAACGGGCCTCTGGCGCCGCATGCCGACATCATTCGCGCGCCCTTGCGTGCGTGCTGGGGGGCACGACCCGTGTCAAATAAAACCATGCGGGCCACTCGCGTGTCGGCCGCGCGCGCACTTCGATTTTTCCGAACTTTCATTACCGACGCGAGGACGCCGTCATCGTCGTCGGCGTGATCAGCATCGGCGCCCGCATTGGCCGCGCCGTCGTCGGTGCGAACATCGTCGCCAGCATCTACACTACCATCATCGTGTCTACCGTAGTTGGCGTTGCCATGATACCGCGCCCCAAGTCGCCGACTTGCAGTGAAGTGCCCGCTGGGATGCGCCCAGCGGTCAGCGCCACCGCGGCCGCGTCGGTGGCGCCAAACTAGCTGGCCGTTGCGCGCGCGTACTAGGGTCGGCGCGGCCGCAGAGATGCACCAACCAACGCCAAGCATGCATCGCAATCGCCACCGCATGGGTTTCCCACACCAAGTTGCGGGTGGGTGGGTGGGATGTTTGCAAGAGCATAGGATGTGTCAACTCATGGGGGAAAATCAACCCACCCCTTAGGCGCAACCGCCTTATGCACCCCCTTGACGTCCCCTTTTTGGTGTTCCTGCAAAGGGGGGCGCTCTCTGATTTCCAGCCCCACTCAGTCAAGAATCCAGGGCAGGCGCACCTGCTTGGTGTCAGAGCAGCCGCGCTGCTCGCAGCGGCCCCGCTCGAAGGCTGGAACCTCTTCCTAACAGAAGCAACGTGAGCAGCAGCAGCAGCAGCAGCAGCAGCCGCCGGCGGTCGTCCGTCCCGCTGCCGCGCGCGCGTCCGCCCGTTTTCTCTCGCGCCCTCCCCCCTCGCTTTCGCGCGTGCCCGGGTGCCGGGATAGTGCGTTTCCTTCTCTTCGGGAGCGGCAAGGTCGGGGGTGATGCCTATCGGGGAGGGGCATCATGGCGGGGGCCATGATGTCTCCCCAGATGTCATGGCGCCTTTTCTTATTTCAACTCGTTCCCGCCCCCCCCCTTTTTCTTGCACTTGCCGCCGGCCATGATTTGCGCCCGCCCCCTCTTGGACGCCCCCCCATCGATGTTTGGGGCCTGCGGCCCATCGCGCTGCCGTGCCTCGGGGCTCTCCCCGGATGTCTGTGGGAGGTGCCTTGTCGGCGCCGCTGGGGGGGCTGCAGTGCGGCTGCTGGGGAACGGAAGGACGGCCCCGGGCAGGGTCGAGATTGTCGGGCCAGCTGAGTGGAAAGAGCAGTCCGTTGGAGGTTTCGGACGTTGGAGCCAACGCAACGTCGATGTCGAAAAAGGGTCGGGGTCCTTGCTCCCTTCCATGTAAGAGGCCTACGCCAGCCGGCCGACCCCCAGACGAAGCGAGGAGCCCATGGAAAGTCCTAAGGCGAGCAATGGTCCTCAATGCTGTACCCACGGATGCATCCATATTGGGCTGAAATATGTTTGGAAAAGGGAACAGCCATTCATCTCGCGCGATTCTGCAGTCCCAGGAAAAGGACGTCAGCGGATTCAGACGATGAAAGATGTCCGATCTTCCACGAATTGCCCTCCCCCGCAGAAGGGGCGGGCTGGAGGGTGAGAAAGAGGAGAAGGAGGCGGAGGGGGAGCAGAGAGATAGAGAGATAGGGAGCCAGAAGAGACAGGGGGAACAGAAAGAGAGAAAGAGAGAGAAAAAACAACAAAAACAAAAAAAAAAAAAAAAAAAAAAAAATCAAGAAAGAAAGAGACAACCTGAACGCATATGAGGGTTCCTTGGAATGCTCCTCAGGAGCCTCTAGGAAAGCCCCTGGGGGTATCTGGGAAGCTGTTCGGGGCCCCTCGGGGGTTCTCGGGGGCCTCTTGTGGGGTTACTCGAAATGCCTCAATAATCTTCCCCCGGGTCTGGTTTTTAAGGAGCTTTTTTTGGAAGTGGGGGTGTCCAGTTTATTGGATGTTTCTTTAAACCGGAGACGAAGGGGGGTCCGTTTTATCAAGGCGTTGTTGCGTATTCGTTGTTGTCTTAAAGTTGTTGTTGAAGTTCGCATGTCGCTCCGCTTTCGTAGACGATTTTGCGAATCCTTATCGCCATCGTCATTGTCATCGCTCTCGTACTCAGCATCATCATCATCATCATCATCATCACCACCATCACCATCATCACCACCATCACCATCACCAACATCACCACCACCGCTCCATCACCAGCATTACCAACAACAATACCAACATCAGGATCACCGTCTTCATATTGATCGCATTGACACTTAGTTAATAGCACCGCCGCCATAATCACCAGAAACGTCACACTCACCGCCGCCGCCAAGGTTGCAATTGAAGGGGGGGTCCGGTTTTTTTAGGAGGGGGGTCGATTATTAAGGGATTTCGAGTATTCAGTCTCTTGGGGGCTTCTTGGGAACCCCTTGGAGGCGTCTTGGGGCCTCTTGGGGGCGCCTCGGATGGCTCTGGGGCGTTCTTGGGGCAATCTTGGTGGGAAAGGCTCGAAATGTCAGTTCGTATGCCATCTCTTGGGCCCCTGATGGGGCCCTCGGCGGCATCTCTTGGGCCGCCTGAGGGGTGCATGGGGCCGTTGGGGGACCCTCTTGGGAACCTCGGAGACCGTCTTGGGACGATCTTGGGGACTCATTGGGCCGTCTTGGACGCTGTCAAGACGATGCTACAAAGACACGCTGCCTGGAGGGAAGGGGGCGATTTTTTGATGACCGAGGCCCTCTTGGGCCGTGTTGGGGGTCCCGTGGGCGGTCTCGAAGCCATCTCGGACCGTCGTGGGGCTACCGTCTTGTCGCTCTGTTTGGGCCGTCTTGGGGCTATGTGGATGGAATATGAAACATATTGGAACCCATGGAGTGTAGATTTGGAGGCTCCAGAGGCCCCAGGGGTACGTTGGCGAGCTCGTCCCCCACCCCAGCTCCCTTCCCCGGGGCCCGCTTCCATGGGCCTCCACAGTTACACGATATGAATGCTACTCTCCTCTGTACCCTGGCGACGTCCAGAAAATATTCGGCCCCCCTCCGCGTACTGTTTTCATGCAGGATTCCTGGGAAACGGATTTTCGCTTGGGTTTTTTTCGAAATGCTGCTCTCGCTGAAGCGCTGGCTTCATTTTCGGGCTACCGCTCGTTCCGGTCCTCCCGCTGCAGCGTTGGCCTCATTTCCGCGCTTCCGCTCATGGCGAACCGTGCTCCCGCTGCAGCGATGTCGTCATTATGTCCAGAGCCATACCATGGCATGGGTTTCGGTCCTTCCAAATGGGCCCCCACATCTAGAACATGATTCCCGAAAAGAACGTGAGAAGTGATTACACATTCGGTGTCGATTCGTTGATTTTTGGGTGGCAGAAGACCCCCCTCTTTGGGGCGTCGCCACGCCATGTTATGTCAGGCTACGCGTCCTCCGAATCGTGCTCCCGCTGCAGCGCTGGCCCCATTTCCGCGCTTCCGGTCGTTCTCAATCGTGTTCCCGCTGCAGCGTTGGCGTCTTTATTTCCAGCGTCATGCCACGGCATGGGTTTCGGTCCTGCCAAATAGGCTTCAAAATATGAAACACCCGAGACAACCATCGGAAGTGATTGCACATTCGGTATATATTCGTTGACTTTGGGGGCCGCAGACGCCACCCCCACACTTTCGGGCGTCGCCACGCCATGCTGTGTCAGGCGACGCGTTGATCTTCAACACCATGCTACGCCGTGTAATGCTACGCCCTGCTGTGCGAATAGAGGGGAGATCTACGCCATGGTAAGGGATGGGAGGGAGGGGCAGGACGTGAGTCAGAGATGACGCGAGCACACCTAGCTTGCCACAGCCCCTCCCCCCCCGGGCCCCCCCGTCCCCCCCCCGCCCCTCCTCTCGGACTTCAGACCCCCAGGGGAGAGGGAAAGGGAGAGGGGGACAGCGGCTCATCTCACGCGCCTTCTGCAACCTCGGCAAGCGGGAGTCGGCGGATCTCGTCGCGACGCCTGAGCTGCTCGGTGACCTCCTCGCTCAGGGGGCGTGCGGCATGCCTGCTGCCCGCAGGAGACAGACGGTGACTTGCACGACTACGTCGATGAGGAGATACGGTGGGGCCTCGGGTTGCGTAGCATGGCACATCTTGAAGAGGATGCATCCAGGCCTCCCCAGGGGGGGTGGTGGTCCGAGCAGGTGGGGTCGGAGGAGCGCGCCGCATCGCCGATGCAGCGGCAATGCGGCTCGATGTGGAGCCCGATGTTCTTTGCGCCGACGGCGCCGATGCATCGCTGACTTCGCCGATGTATCGGCTGTGCATGCATCAAAAGACCCCAACCGCTCGGACACCGATTGGGAAGCCTCTAGTGGACGGGTCGCACTCTAGAGCCGACGTCGCGATTGTTTCGTGCCGTTGGCCCCGAGCTGGCAGCCCCTTTCCACGGGGCCAGCTTCTCTCGGAGAGGCTGGGGCCCGTAGTTCTCCTTCAGTGTTCCTTTGCCTTGGCTTCGCTCGGACGTGCCGACTTGTTGCTTCGGCGAGGCCAGCGCCAGAACATCTGGACGATCGTGCAGCACCTTGGTCGGGGGTGGACAGAACCCCCTACAGTGGCGCGTCGATTAGTGAATTGTCCGTTTTCGGCTCTCGAGCGGGCGCCGTGGCCGTTCTTTTCCAGGCCTGCGCCCGCCAGGTCTGGGCCTCGTGTTCACCAGACCACGTTTTACTGAAGGGAGGTCTGTCCATCCCCCGACTCGGAGCACCCGGAGGAAATAAGCAACAACAAAAAAAAAACGCGCGCGCAGCCGCGCGGCGCACGGGGAGCGGGCGCCCGAGAGCGACGGCGAGCGGCTCCCCGTTTGCCACCGTTCGATGGGGGCCACGGCCGCTCCCTCGGAGGCGCCCGCCGGGTGCCCTCCCGAGGGAGGTTTTGTCAGGAAGGCTTTTCCGGGGAGGCTCTTCCAGGAAGGGTTTCCAGGAAGGTTTTCACGAAGGTTCTCCAGGAAGGCTCTTCCAGGAAGGCTCCTCCAGGAAGGTTGTTTTAGGAAGGCTCTTCCAGGAAGGTTTTCCAGGAAGGCTTTTACGAAGGTTCTTCCAGGAAGGTTCTCTGAGGAAGGGCTTCCTGAGAGAGGTTTTGTAGGGAGGCTTTTGGGAAGGCTCTTCCAGACAACCCTCCCGAGGAAGGTGTCAGGGAGGTTGTATAGGAACGTTATTGCAACACAAACCCTTATGAGGGAGGTTTTTAGGAAGGTGTTTAGGAAGGTTCTTCCAAACAGCCCTCCTGAGGAAGGTGTTAGAAAGGTTTTATAGGAGAGCTCTTGCAACAAACACCCTTCTGAGGAAAGTTCATAGGAAGGTATTTTGGAAGGTTTTTCCAAGCAACCCTCCTGAGGAAGGTGTTCGGAAGGTTCTATAGGAAAGCTCGTTCAACAAACAACTTTCTGAGGAAGGTTTTTAGGCAGGTTCTTCCAAACAGCCCTCCTGAGGAAGGTGTTAGGAAGGTTTTATAGGAGAGCTCTTGCAACACAAACCCTTCTGAGGAAGGTTTTTAGGAAGGTGTTTAGGACGGTTCTTCCAAACAACCCTCCTGGGGAAGGTGTTTGGAAGGTTCTATAGGAAAGCTCTTGCAACACAAACCCTTCTGAGGAAGATTTTTAGGAAGGCGTTTAGGAAGGTTCTTCCAAGCAGCCCTCCTGAGGAAGGTGTTAGGAAGGTTCTATAGGAGAGCTCTTCCAACGAAAGCCTTTTCTGAGGAACGTTTTTAGGAAGTTTGTTGGGAAGGCTCTTCCAAAGAACCCACCTGAGGAAGGTGTTAGGAAAGTTATATAAGAAAGCTCTTGCAACAAAAACCCTTCTGAGGAAGGTTTTTAGGAAGGTTTTTCCAAACAAACCCTCCCGAGGAAGGTGTTAGGAAGGTTTTTAGGAATGTTCTTCAAAGAAAACCTCCCGAGGGAAGTTTTGGGAAGGTTTTATAGGAAAGCTCTTCCAAACAACCCTCCTGAGGAAGGTTTCTGGGAAGCCTTTTTAGCCAGGCTCTTCCAACACACACCCTCCCGAGGAAGGTTTTGGGAAGGGTTTTTGGGAGCGCCCTCCTCCCGCCCAGCAGCCGCTGCCGCCGGTCCTGTCCTCCTGCCGCCGGCGGATGAAAATCGCGCCCTCCGGTGCCCTGGGGATCGCCGGAGCGCGCGCGCGGGTACTGCCTTTTTGCCGCGCTGCGGCTTGAGAATGGTCGGGGGCCAGCGGGAGCACCCGTGCACAGTGGAGACCCATGGGAAGGAATCGGGGGTGGACAGACCTCCTGCCCTGACACGTCGATTAGCGAATTGGCCGTTTTCGGTTCGCGAGAGGGCGTCGCGGCCGTCATTTTTGCGGGTCCAGGTCCATCGGTTTCGGTCCCAGGCCGTTGTCACTAAGGGGAGGTCTACTGAAGGGAGGTTTGTCCACCGCGGACGGAACTCCCTGCTCGCCTCCAGGGTGCCCTGGGTGTCTTGAGTTTCGGTGGTTCTGCTAGGGAGCTGCAAGGGCTCCTCCCAAACGTCAAAGTGCGCCGAGGTCAGAGGGCCCATGGGTAGGGCAAGAGGGGATGCTCGGAGACGACCAGACTGCCTGGCGATGGGCTTTCGGAGGTCCGCGCGGACCTTCGAAAGCCAACGTACATTAATATTGCCTGCTTTCTGAAGAGGTGGTGGGGAGGGAGAGAGGGGGTATGGAGCAGAGTCCTGTGCCAAGGAACACCATGCTCGCCCCCAGGGTGCCCTGGGTGTCTTGGGTTTCGACGGTTCTGCTATGGAAAGCGTGACGTTCCCGTACCTAAAATCAATGGACGTCCTTCGGAGGGAGGAGAAGCGATACCAACACCACCAGGGGGCCCACCGCCATCGAGGAGGTCCACGATGCCTCTCCGAGCTGGATGCTGGGGATGTCTCGAGCGAGAGGGGGGGACCACACCACCAGGGGGTTCCCCCTTGCCTCCTCGCATCTCCTCGCCCTGTTGGTGTTGGTGTTGCCTTTCCTTGGTCCCAGTCCTGGGATCTCAGGGTTGGGTGTCTCGGGGAAGGTTTCTCGTGGTCGGGCCCCGACTGCAACTCACTCGCGCTCCCTGTTGCCTGGATCGCTGGAGCGCGCGTGCGGGCTGCCTGCGCCGCGCTGCGGCACACGAGCGTTCGATAGGGGCCGGCGGGAGCACCCGTGTAAGACAGCAGGGGCAGGGGCACACCGTTGCTCCGACAGGTGCGTGCCGTTGACGCGCCCGCCCGAGGGACGCGCCCCCCCCCCTCCCCCCCCACCCACACACACATAACACACACACATACATACATACATACATACATACATGCATGCATGCATACATACATACATACATACATACATACATACATACATACATACATATATACATACATGCATGCATACATACATACATACATACATACATACATGTGTGCGTGCATTCATGCATACATACACACATGCATACATACATAACTACACACATACATACATACATACATACATACATACATACATGCATACATACATACATACATACATACATACATACATACATACATACATGCATGCATGCATACATACATACATACATACATACATACACACATACACACATACATACATACATACATACATGCATCCATACCTACATACATACAGACACATACATACACATACATACATATACATACATACACACAAACATACATACATACATGCATGCATGCATACATACATACATGTTGGCATACATAGACACATACATACATATATACATGCATACAGACAGACAGACAGACATTCAGGCATTCATACATACACACATACTTGCATACCTACATACATGCATGCATACATACATGCACACACACGAACATACATACACACAGGCATACTCAAACACATGCATACTTACAGGTATGCATACATACATTCATGCAGACATACATAAATGTATTCTACATACATGCACACATACCTACATACATGCATCGAGTAATCCATACATCCATACATGCATACATGCATATCTACATATACGCACACATGCATACATACATGCATACACACATACATACACGTGCACATACACATGCACACACACATACACACATACACATACCCATACCCATACATGCATACATGCAAACATACAACCATACATACATACATACATACATACATGCATACATGCATACATGCATACATGCATACATGCATACATACACGAACACGCACACTCCTGATCATCGGTGCAGATGGCACAGTGGTTAAGAGCCGATTGTACGTGAGAGTGACCTTTCGCCGCAGTGGCCTGTGGTGCGGGCCTATTCCTCCTCCTCCTCCTTCTCCTTCTCCTCCTTCTTCTCCTCCTTGGGGCCCTCTTGCGTGTAGCCGAAAGAACAAATCTAGCCTTTGAGGGATACCCTCGTGCTCTTCGTGCTTGGCCTTTCCACCTTGTTGTGCTCCTCGTTGCGGGTGTTCCACGTGTCATTGTGCCCTCGGCGAGGGGGCTCGTGTTCTTGATCCACGTTCGTGTTCTTGATCCACCGTGCATCGTTTGACCTGGAGACCGGTGTTTCCACTGTCTGAACATGCTCTGGCGGCGCTTGCGCAGAATCCTCGTCAGAGGGGGTCCTGAGGCATCGAAGTTGAATGCAAGCCAGTGAAGGGTGGATACTGTGCTTGCCCGCTCGAGTGTCGCACTCCTGGTGCAGAACCATGGCCGACAGGAGGGTACGGAGATCTCAGGAGGCCGTGGGAGCGCGGGTCCAGCGCCAATGCACAAGGGGTCGTGGCCCCTAAGAGCGAGGCGCCAGCGCAGTTTACGAGGGATCGCAGTGGCCCCAGGAGCGTGGCGCCAGCGTAATTTGAGAGGGATCGTGGCCTTGGGATCGCGGATCCAGTCCAGTTTGAAAGGGGTCGTGGCCTTGGGGGCACGGATACCGTGTAGTTTACAAGGATTTTGCGGACCAAGCGTAACGAACGACGCATCGTGGCGTTGATTGTGCGAATCCAGCGTAATTTATTCACTCTGGATCGTGGCGCTGGGATTGCGAACCCAGTGGAATGTACGGGAGCTCTGGCTCCAGGAGCGCGGATCCGCAGCCGCTCATGAGGGATCGAGGGGGGCGAGAATCTTGTGGGACCTTCCGGGGAGGGCGATAAGGGGGCTGCAGGTCGCCCCCTTGCACGTCCCCTGGCGCGTCCCGTGGCACGTCCCCTGGAGCGCACCCTTGGCGCGTCCCCTTGGCGTGTCCCCTGGCACGTGCCTTAGCACCTCACGTCCCCTGGCACGTCCCTCAGCACGTCACGTCCCCTGGCACGTCCCTTAGCACGTCCGGCGTCACGTCTGCGGCGCGTCTCCCCGCCCGTCCTCTGGAGCGCCTCTCGCCATGCCGCCCGACGCGTCCCATGCATGACACGTCACCCCGGTGCATCCCGCGTCGCGTCCCATGTCGCAGACATTGGCATGTTCTTTGGCGCGTCCTTTGGCGCGTCCCTTGGCACGTCCGCTGGCACGTCCACGTGCACGTCCCTGGCACGTTCCCTGATCCGCCGGCAGGCGCGTCCCCTGGCTCGTCTCTTGCCGTGTCCTCCTGTGAGGTTCCGTGCCGCATCCCATGGCGCGTCGTTTGGCATGGGCGTGTCTTCCTTTGGCACTTTCTTTGGCATGCCCCCTGGCGCTTCCTTTGAGACGTCCCCTGGCGCGTCCACTGCCACGCCCCTTGCGCATCCCCGAGCACGCCCCCTGTGGTTAATCCTCTCGGGCGTCCCCTACACGTTCCGCGGCGCGTTCCCAAGCGCGTCCCGTGGCGCGTTCCATGGGACGTCACCCAATGTTTAAGTCGGGCATGTCCTTCTACAGGATGAATATTCAAGAATAGTGATAAGAGATAGTCTGGGTACGCTTTGTTTCGTTTTCTTTTGATTACGTCTGAGTATTATATGACCATTCGTTCATTTTTCTTCCCAAGCCCCCCTGTAGGAGGACATTCCCGACCTGACCCAACGTGCCCTGGCTCGTCCCCTGGCATGTCCCCTGGCACCTCCCTTGACACGCCGTGTGGTCCGTCTGCTGGCGCGTCCGCTTGCACGTCCTCCCAGTCGTCCCTCGGCGCATCCCTTTGGCGCGCCCCTGGCACGTTGCGTGGCGCATCCATTCGCCTCCTCTCGGTTCGTTGCGGAAGTGCATCGTATGTCGAGCTCGAGTTGGTTGAGCGCCCCGTACGTTTCGGTTGCAACCAGTTTTGGGCGAGCCATGTGCTCACGGAGCTCGAGCCGAAGTTCTAGATCAGGCCAGTCAGGATTCGGGCGCCAAGGACGGGTGAATCCACAACGCAGTCGAGTACAGCATGGCTCAACACTTCATGAAACAGTTCAGCACAGCGCATCACAGCACATCCTCTGGCACGTGATTACCACCATCGATACCTCCCTTTGTGTACTAAGAAGGTTTGGGGGATGGGATCCTTTTTGGTTTGCATTGAACGCACAACTCAACTCGCGAGTTGACACACCTCGGTGCATCAATATCGATAAGTAAAACAACGCACCTAGCTCTTCACGTATCTAACAGCCTTCGGCCCATCGCGCCACGGTGGGTGGGTTGTGGGTATGAAGCCTAGTGGATGTTCGTTGGGATCTCGTGGGAGGCATGTCGGGTGCCTCTTGGAGGCAGTTGTGAGGCCCCTTGGGGGCCGTTGTTTGGCCTCTTGGGGCCTGTTTTGGGCCTCCGTGTGGTCTCTTGAGATTGTTTCGTGGCACCACGGCGAGCTCCACCGATGCCTCAATAGTAGGGACCCCAAGCGGTCCTCCCGCACATGTCGGTGCACCCCTCACACGTTTGTAGCCCCACGGGGGTTTCCAACGCAGGCTTCAGAGGCAGGATGGTATCGCATGCGGTCACCCCCATGTCGGCACATCCCTCACACGTCTTGTGGTGCAACAGGCAGCTCCACCGAAAGCCTCAGTGGCAAGGTATCGCATGCGGCACGTCCGCCTACTTTGGAACTCCATTCACACGCTCCCTGGCCTCAAAGGGAGCTTCTCCGAGGGCCTCAATGGAAGGGTGGTCCTCCCGCCAATTCCGGCACACACGTTCTCTGGCCCCACAGCTAGTTCCACCGAAGGCTTTTGCGGCGGGGTATCGAATGCGGTCCCCCCGCACTTGTCGGCAGACCTTTCACACGCTTCGCGCCCCAACAGGTAGTTCCATCGAAGGCTTCCGTTGCAGGGTATCGAGTGCGATTCCCCCACCAATTCTAGCACAATCCGTACACGTTTCGTGGCCCCATCTTGAGTTGCGCGAAAGGCCTCAGTGGCAGGGTGTCGCCTGAACGAAGAATTACATAAACAGAGAAAGTCGGAGGTCCGCGCGGATTTCTCGGATCCGCGCTGGACCCCCCTGGCGGCGCCGCCCTTGGCGCGCTCCGCGCGCCAGGGAGGGGGATCCAGCGCCGATCCGAGAAATCCGCGCGGACCTCGAGTGTTATGTTTATGTCATTATTCGTTCCCCTAATTTCGGCACTCACACACACACACACCTCACACGTTTCGTGGCTCCACACGGAGCTCCACCGAGTGCTTCGGTGGCAAGGCATCGCGTGCGGCCCCGCGCACATCGAGGTCTGGGGATCGAGGTCCAGCCACTCTATCGTCGATGTCGCGGCAGCATTCGGTACGCCACTTTGCACATGTAATTTTGAGTCGGGCATGTCCCTCTACAGGAGGAATATTCAAGAATAGTCAGATAGTCAGGGGACGATGCTTGAATATGTTTGAGCATTGTTGGGGTATGTTTTGACTTTTTTATTGTCCGTCAAAAATCCGCCTGTAGGAGGACACGCCCGACCTAAATATAATTCCATGATGCTAGAGGGGTGATCGTCGGCGCTATGAGGAAGAGAGGCCACAAACGTGCATATCGACGCGCACGATAGGTGACGCTGGCCGTCACACATATGAGTCAGGCGCATTGCATTCCCCACGGTCGAAATATGCATCGGCGTTGGAGTTTGTTGGTTGTACCGCTAGATGTCTCCTGTCATGGGACGCCCAGTGTTGGCAAGAGGTCCGGAAATTCTCAGCCGAGTGCGAGATGCAGATCGCTTGGTATGTTTAAGATCATTGCGCGCACGAGGAACTTGTGGAACGATTGCGCGTCCCATTTCCGCATCGTAACTCAGCATGCTCGCATGATGGCTGATGCGTTTATGATTGCCACGCGTATATCTGATGCCGAGCGTGGGCCCGTCTGCTCAGGACGACCCACGGAATGGCGATGCTCAGGCAAGAGACGCAGGCCTGGCCTATGAGATAGTGGTGGCGTGGCGGAGTGTATCATGTGATAGCGTTTCGTTGCGATTCGATGTGCATTTAAAGTGCGATGTGTGATCTTCATGTGCCCTCCACCCCGTTGAGTCCGTGCCACCGCCCATGCTTGCGGGTCCTGTGTCGCCTCGGTCGTGGGTGCAGGATGCTCAAGCGAAACAGCAAACATCGCCTACAAGTCCTTTTCCACTGCATGCTGGGCGCATGCGCGTATCCGTTTCGACGGGATACCTGTAACGTGTTCGGGATCGCGGCGGGCATCGCCATGCGGGCAAGAGAACAACACGGGTTGGGTTAGTGTCGTTATGGCCTCATGGGTTTCCGAAGACGCAGGGCGAAGTATTGCCATCCCTTTGCCCCTGGAGACGCACCTGTGCCCGAACGTAGGGCCAATTCGTTGCCGGACTATGGCGCCCCCCAGCCGTCGTGGAAGCCCGCAGGGGCAAACTCGGGGGAAAAGTATAGGGGAAGAGGAAGCGGAGGCGGTGGCGGAGGCGGCGGCGAAGGCGGAGGAAGGAGGCGGAGGCAGAGGCGACGGAGAAGGAGGAGGAGGAGGAGGAGGAGGAGGAAGAGGAGGAGGAGGAGGAGGAGGAGGAGGAGAGGGAGGAGGAGATGGAGGAGATTGAAGATGAAGAGGAGGAGGGGAAGGATAATGAGGGCGAGGAGGAGGAGGAGGACGCCTGTTGGGGGCCTCCTGGGGCCCTCGTCGGGCCCCCTGGGGGCTTCATGCAGGCTTCTTGGGGCCTCCTGAGGTGCCTCTTAGGGGTTCTCGCGGGGATATCTGGGCGCCTCTTGGGGGGGGCATCTTGGGCCGTCTTAGGGCTTTCTTGACCTGTCTGACGCCGTTGGGAGGCCGTCGTGTGGGCCTCTCTGGGCTCGCCTTGAGGCAACATTGGACTGTTTTGGAGCCATCTTGAGGGCCATCTTGGAGGCCACCATGGCTATCTTGGAGACGACATTGGCGTTGAGGTATGGTCTGGTAGTTTCAAGGGTTTTCTGGGTGGCCATCAGGATGCGTAGAAGACCAGTTGGATTTTCTGAGAACAGCCAGAGAGTATTCACAGGTCGGACACGTCAAATTCTCGTGTGAAAACCGAACAAGGGCGGCGAATGTATTGGCCCTCGGCCCATCCCGCCGCTTTGCCTGGGTCGTGGGCAAGAGGGGTATTGGGGTCTCTTAGGGGACCTCCTGGGGTGCCTATTGAGAGGCCTATTGAGACCTCTGAATGGCTCTTGGAGGCCACTGTGGGGCTTCTGGGAGGCATGATGGGGGGGCTTGCTGACGGCCTCATGGGCCATCTTGGGGGGAAGAGCCTTGCATATCAGTTCAGGCACCTCCCTCTCGGGCCTCTCTTAGAGCTGTCTTTGGGCTATGACAGGGCAATGTTGACGGCCTCTTGGACTGCACTCGACGCTATGAGGATCGAGAAGCTTGGAATGCACACGTCGGTCAGAACCACAGTTGCTGCAGAGGCTTTCGCATCTGGGGCAGGCCCCTCGGGCCTCGCGGCCCCTCGGGGCCTCGCCAAGACTACCAACGAGGGGCCGACAGCAGCCTCAGCGATGCACCAGGGACCATCTCGGAGCATGTTAGCAGGTGGATTCCGCTGGGGAAGGAATGTGAACAGTCTTGGCAGCGCCCGAGAATTCCCTGCGATGAGGGGCCTGTTCGAAGAGGCCTGGGCGCACTCCACGGAGTGCCTCGCGGCACGGTGATCGGGTTGCGTGGTATCGTCTCTGATGTTCATCTTGGCAGTGGCATGCTGGCTGGCATGATACACTTATGTATCACATGTGTAAGTAGTCACGCTGCTTGTATCCCCACCAGCCCGTTCAGAAACCTTGCCCGTGAGCGGTGACGAGACAAAGAACGAAGAGACGCATATCGTGAAGCCAAGCTCGACGGATCCATGGAGAATGTGGGCGAGGGGAGGAGAAGGAGGAGGAGGAGGAGGAGGAGGAGGAGGAGGCGAACCGCCTCTTGGGACCCTCGTGGGGCGCTCTTGGGCGCTCTTGGGGCCTTGGGGCCGTCCTGGTGCCCTCTTGGGAGCCCTGGAGAGCCTCCTGAGGCCATCTTGGAGAGGCTATCGATCAAAGGAGGGGGTCCCCGAAGTGCCCCCGCCCCCCCAGCCCCGGAGCCATCAGGCTCGCCCTGGTGAGGCACTCCCGGGCCGCTGTTCGGTTCTTGGGGCCGTCCAGGGGCATCGTGGGCCCCTCTGGGCCTCCTTCGGGCCATCGTGTGGCCATCTTGAGGCCTCAAAAAGCGCATCGGAAGCGGAAAGTAGAGATCGGGGGTGGACAGACCTCCTACTTTGACACGTCGATTGAGGAATTGGCCGCTTTCGGTTCGCGAGAGGGCGTCGCGGCCGTCGTTTTTGCGGGTCCAGGTCCGTCGGTTTCGGTCCCAGGCCGTTTTCACTAAGGGGAGGTTTACGAAAGGGAACTTTGTCCACCGCCGAAGAGACGGCACAAAGTATTGTGTTTCCTCAGGTGTTTGAAGGATGTTGGTTAATGGGGGGGTCTTCAGGGGGCGTCGAGAGCACTTGGAGCCGTCCTGTGGCCCCTCGTCTCGCCTTTTGGAGGTATGTCGGAAGCTACCGTGAAACATCTTCGCCCATCTTGAGCCGCTTTGGAGGCCATCTTGGAGCATCGGAGCCCCCCTCTCGGAGCGATCTTGTGCGAAGAAGGACCCCCTAACGCACCGCGAACCCCCCCAAAAAACCTCAGGGAGGGGAGGGGGAGGGGCTGGTGGGATTCGTCGGCATTGTCGTTACTTATGTTTCGTTTTCGCTAGCGCCTTGCCGTCCACGCATCCACCGCCCATCCATTCATCGTTCTACCATGCACCATGCATCTACAATTACGTTCATACCTCTACCACTATGATGCGCCATCCATTCATGCACATGGTAGTTTGATCATCCATCAAT
>CAUYUJ010021148.1:215000-233047 GCA_963575745.1 Prorocentrum cordatum
CCCTACCTTGGTTTACGAGGCGCTGTGCGCTGAACCTCGGCGTGATGTGCGGCGTCCTGGCGGCGTGACGTGCGGCGTCCTGGCGGCTTTGTCTAGGCTCTGGGCCTTCCCAGGAGGTTTACAGACCACGCACTTGTAACCCAGGGTAGGGTCGTTTTTCCATCCCCTTACGAAAGGGCCTTGCCTTCCAGGATCGCAGGAGTTGCCACCTCTTGCTCGGCGGAAGGCCCGCGGAAGCGGCAGAGGTCAAAAGAGGCCGCCGCAGCCGGCGGAAGGCGGCGGAAGCCTTTTGAAGTAAGAAGTCGCCTTCCAAGAGATGGCCTTTTTGGGGCTCAGGGTTTCCGGAACTCGCCACATATCTCAGAAGCGGCGTTGGGGCCGGGAGCCACCTTCAGTACGGCGCTTCCAAGCGAAACGCAACGTCGCCCCCGTCGTCGCGGCCGCCGTCTTCGTCGTCGTTGGTCGTTGGCCGTCCGCGAGCGGAGGGGGTGGCGCCTAGTCTCTATTTCGGGCCATTTGACGTCGCCGCTGCCGCGCCGGTGGCACGTCGCAGGCGTCTCCGATGGCGGAGCAGCTTACGTACGGGAATTGGATTCGCGTCGTGCCGACCGGCGACGACCCAGCTGCCAGTGGCCCAGAATCGGCCAAGATGAAACGGAACGACCTGGCGATCGAGACGCCGCCGACCGCTCAAGGTTTGGCAGTGACAGCACGAACGGCACGAACGTGCCGCTGACAGTCGGCCCGCGAGTTCGCGCCGCCGCGACGCCGCGGCGGCGCCGGCGCGGACTTCCCCGCAATGGAAGGGGGCCCTGCAGTCGAACAACGAAATCGGCAAAGCATACTTAGGCATCACTCGGAAACGTTTTTTGTTCGGCGACGCCAGTGCCCTCAAAAGTTTGAACGTCTTAGATCATTTTGCCCCCCCCAAGAAAACGCGAAACCGAGCAGAGCACGGGGAACGGACGTCCGATCGATGGCAGCACGAATGTCTGGAGGTCCGCGCGGAGTTCCTGGGTCGGCATTGGATCCCCGTGGCGTTGAGTCGGGCCTGTCCTTCTACAGGAGGAATATTCAAAAGTAGTAAAAAATAGTCGGAGGACGATGTTTGGAGTGTTTTTTGTTTTTATCATTGTTGGATACTGTTGGAAGAGACCAGTGCTAATTCCGGCGGCCCCGACTGAGGTGGCGCAACAGAGGGAAGGACAGAGGGGAGGACCATAATTTAATTTATCACCCAGAATTTGCCTGTGGGAGGACATGCCCGGCCTAACCTCGGGGGCGGCAAAGAGGGGGGTGATGACTAGGGGGTGTGTGTTATCATGGCGTGGGCCATGATATTTTCCAAGATTTCGTTGCGCCTCGTCTTCTTTCGTTACGCCCCTGGCCCCCCCGCTGGGCCGCGCACGTGCCTCCGGTCATGATTTGCACCCCCCCCTTCTTGGACAACCCCTTCTTGGCCACTCCCGAGACATGCCCGGCCTAACCCTGGCGGCGTCTCCAGCGCCGCCCGTGGCGCGCTCCTGCGCACCTCGCCAAGGGGCGGGGAGCCCAGCGCCGGCCCCCCCAAAGGAGAGCCGCGCGGGCCTTCGAGCGAGTTTACGTTGTGAAGTCGGGCGTGTCCCTCTACAGGAGGAATATTCTAGATTAGTCAAACAATACTCTGGGGACATTATTTAGTCTTTTTTGGGAGGTTATATATATAATATGTGTATATATATATATATACAAGACTGCATTGGCGCTGCGCGCCATGCACCTTGGTCCTCTGAGTTCTGCACGCAAGCGGAATGCGTGCGTGCGTACATGCGCGCATGCATGTATACACGCGCACGTGCATGCACGTTCCGTATAAATGTCTAGGTGTAAACAATACTTACATTGTTGTATGTGTATACAGCGTACATATGTACATATAATTTTATGTGTAAGGGTATGAACATGTATATGCAACTCGTACGGGGCATCCTCGGGCATCTTCGCTGCATGTCACGAGACCCTCAACGACTGGGTCACAACGTGAAATGTCATGGAAGCAAAATCAATGAATGTTGGCATTCGGAAACATCGTGGGGGTATTTTCGGGGTTCTCCTGGGCCGTTCTGGCGCCTTCATGGGCCGTCCTGGGGCCTTCTTGGGCCGTCTTGGGGAGCTTGGGCTTGCTGGAGCCCCCTTTGGACCCATCTTCGGCACTTCGGGGACCGCCCATGGCCCTTTTGGGGGGCCTCTTGGTTCCATTATGGGCTGTCTTGGGGCTCTCGTGGGCGATCGGGCTTGAAAGCTGATGGAATCCGAAAGGCGAATATGCTAAATTTGTAAGTTTTACGAAGGGGATGGGACGATTTGTGTGGTTTGAAGGCCCCTTGGAAAGCCTTTTGGGGTGCATTGGGGGTCTTTATGTTGGCATTCGGAAACATCGTGGGGGTGTTTTCGGGGCCCTCGTGGGCCCGCCTTCATGGGCCGTCCTGGGGCCTTCTTGAGCCGTCTTGGGGAGCTTGGGCCCGCTGGAGCCCCCTTTGGACCCATCTTCGGCACTTTAAAGGGCCTCCCATGGCCCTTTTGGGTCTGTGCTGGGAGCCCTTGGGGGGCCTCTTGGTTCCATTAAGGGCTGTCTTGGGGCTCTCGTGGGCGATCGTGGGGCCCGGCTCGGCCGTCTTGAAGCTTTCTTGGGGGCCTTTTGTGGCGTGTGGAGGCGATCTCGGGGGCTTTGAAACCGTCTTGAAAGTTGATGAAATCCGAAAGGCGAATATGCTAAAATTGTAAGTTTTACAAAGGGAATGGGACGACTTTTGTGTTTTGAAGGCCCCTTGGAAATCTTTTTGGGGTTCCTTGGGTGTCTTTTGGGCCGTACTGACGCAATTGGAGTCCATCTTGGAGCGCTCTTGTGCTGTCTGGGGCCTCCCTTGAGCCTTCCTGATGACCCCTCGGATCGCTCTGGGTCTGCTGGCAAGGCGTTTGTGGAGACCCGGAAAGCCGGGTGACCGTTTCCAAGGATGTCCAAGGGAGCCCGAGAACCCCAGCTCCCTGGGGTCCAGTTTTTTTTTGGGGGGGGTCCCCCCCCCGGTTTGTAAAAATATAGAAAGAGGAATATGGTCCAAAATCCGCCTGTAGGGGGATATGCCCGACCTAAATATGTCCTTCTGCTGCCCTTCTTGATTATGACTTGGCATCACTCCAGCGTGTGCGTTTGTTTTCCCGGCGAGGACCATCGGGGAGCATCTTCCGGCGGCGAGCCCCAGGGGGAAGGAAGTGATGAGGGGCGGGCCTTTTCAGAAGCTCCGGAAGTCTTCCGGCCTTCAAAGAAGTGTTCTGAGCCTTTCCCGAAGACACAGGAGACCTCTCGGAAGGCGCAAGGGCTTCTGAGCAGTCCTGCCGCCTTCTGAGAAGGCCTTATCCTTCTCACTGCCCCCCCCTCGCTCGCCGCCGATCTCCCGGCGAGGACCATGGAGGAACCCGTTGGATCGTCTTGCGAGGAAGAAGTGCGCACGACGCGGACGACCGAGCGACGGCAAGGTGAAGCAGCAAGGGACGGTGTCCTTGGGTTTGGTCCGCCCTCGGGGGGCCTCCCTGGGGCTGGGCTGTCCAAGACCAGCTCAGGATGAGATGTTTGTCGAGGGTAAAGTCGTGCCTGTCCCACTACAGGAGGAATATCTAAAAATGATTTAAACTTGTCTGGGTATTATTTGTTGATTGATGTTTCTTTGACTATCTGGGGGTATTGTGTGAGTATTTGTATTGTTTCGCCCAACGCCCGTCTGTAGAGGGACACGCCCGACCGAAGTCTTGGGCGCAGGCCCCAGGGTCCAGGTTTTTCCGTCGGTAACCTCTACAGAAGGAACCTTCAAAACCAGTCATAAGATAGTCTGGGGACTAATGTCTTCTGGTATTATTGGCTCTGTATAAATCTGTTTTGGCTATGCTTTCATATGTCCTCAAAATCCGCATGTAGGAGGACATGCCCGACCAGAGTCCAGGTCCCGTTGCCTTCAGGACCCAATTCCTTCACGTCAAGCCGTCAAGCCGTTGGCGCGGGCTTGAAAGGCACAAGACCCTCAACAGCGCCTCAGAGAGTCCGGAGAAGAGGGCACTTGCAGAGAGCACCATGGAGAGCGAAGAGGAGTTGACAGAGTACTACAGCGAGGACTTAAGAACGAAAGAACAGTCGGGAGACCACACGAGTGACCATGCGGGGCGGGTGATCATGCGGGAGGCGGGCTGCAGAGTGACCCTGCGGGAGACCAGGTGGGAGACCGTGCGGCAGACCATGCGGGAAGGCCATGTGAGAGGCGGGAGGCCATCTGTGGAAGACCCGACAAGGGACCGTCCGGGAGACCGTGCGGGAAACATACGGGAGGCCATGCGGGAGACCAGACGGGAGACCTTGCGGGGAGCCATGCGGGTGACGGTAGAGATGAACATGCGCGACACCATGCGGGAGGACGTGTGAGATCTGGGAGACCGCACAAAAGGGACCATGCGGGAGACCATGTGGGACATCTTCCGAGAGACAAGACGGAATACCAGAACAAAGACCATGCGGGAGGGCATACGGGAGAGCATGCGGGAGACCATACGGGAGATCATGGGGCAGACCATGCGGGAGGCCATACGAGGGATCATACGGGAAACCATGCGGGAAACCATGGGCTACCGATTTCGGATTTTGGAGAAGCCCCCTTCTGGCCTCGTATAATCCGGCCCATTGCCGCCACCGTGCCTGGGTTGTGGGTCTGAAGTCTATTGGGTGTTCGTTGAGGTCTCGTGGGAGGCCTCTTGGAGGCAGTTTGGGGACCGTGTCGGGGCCTCTTTTGGGCCTCTTGGCGGCCTCGTGGGGGCATCTTGGGGCCCTTCTGTTCTGGACATTTCTTTAGGCATCCTGGGCATGTTCAAGCAGGACACCCGAGACCTGCGGGAGCACAGACCGCATGATGCTATATTTACCTACCAAAGGTCAGGCGACCTCGTTAAATCGGAGTTTGATAGACTTCCTACCCTGACACGTCGATTCGCGAATTGGCCGTTTTCGGTTCGCGAGAGGGCGTCGTGGCTGTCATTTTCGCTGGTACAGGCCCGTCGGTTTCGGTCTTAGGCCGTTTTCACTAAAGGGTGGTTTGCTAAAAGGAGGTGTGCCCACCGCCGATCCATAACCACTAAAGTATTGACTTGTGGGAAGGATTGATGACCACTACGCTATTTGTCATTACACGCACGGAAAGTACAATTTACTATGTTTGGTGGCGAGATAGCAAAAATAATGCCATATCATGTATAATTGATGCCGTGCTCCTCAGTGCGAGTTGGCCGCCATGCGTGTATAGGTACACTGCAGAAGTCAAGCGAGCCGTAGTACTCAAGGGAGATAACCTGCTGAGTAATCAGGACACCATGAATCCTAAACAGGGATCGCCTGCCCTTCTGGCTGAACTCAAGATCCAGCTGGGCAACCAGTGCTTGACCAAGGAGTTGCTGTCCAAAGCCCTGAACGTCATGACCTCCAGGTACGTCTACGAGTGGATGTTCGTAACAACGGAGTCGGGCAAGAGAGCAAGGATTCGACGATTCCGCTTGGTTTCGTAGATTCCGTCTACCAAGAACCTTGCCAGAAAAACGTGTTCGGGGCCGGCTTGATGCTGTTCGCAGCGTCTCTTGGATAGCGGGGCCGCCTGCCATCGAGACTGCGTTCGAGCCAACTTAGACATAGACAAAGCCTTTTCCAACGGTTTACCTGACATGGCGCTGGCAAGCATTACGGGAGAACAGGAGCGCATTGCACATTGCTTCATGTTTCTTTGGAAGTGCAGCAGTCCTGCGTACGGCGCCTGGCTTTTTTTGCAGGATGACGACGAGTCCCGGCATTGCTTTGAATGCCCCAAGCCCGGCATCAGCATCAAGGACCCCCCGCGCGCTTTCGCCTTCAACCTTACGCGAACCATGGAAAAGCATTGACCTCCTGTGCATATCGCGCGATCTCATGTTTCAAACCATCCCTGGACTTACACGCGGCCGAACACGTCGTTGACATCAACGCGTGCGGCAATGAGGCCAACTTACAGAAATGCAGGGCGAATGGGAAAGTTAACAAGCGTTCGGCAAGCGCAAGCTCAACAAGCACGCGCGCGCGAATTGCGCCACGAGGTACACCGAGGTGGAGGGCGAAGTAACCATGGGTCGAAACGACTCCGTTAAGCAATTTCGCCGGACAGCGCGCCCCGAACTTGCCGGGGCGTCCCCGATGCCGCCGCCAGCAAATTTGTCCGCGACATGTTTGTCAGCCCTTGGGGCGCCCTAGCTTACTCATCCCTCGCGGACTTCTGGATTATGGCGCACGTCGCATCGCTGCGGCGCATGCTGACGCCGATCGACCCCCAGGCGAGACGTTCGATCGCCCTCGATCGCAAGCTGCCGCAGGCACCCAAGTAGATGTCGCATCGCGCGATGACCACCGACGGAACCGTAGAACTGCAATTCGGGGTGACGAGGCGAAGGGGCGCGGCCTCCGCGGGCGCATTTAGCGCGGCGTGGAAAAAGCGAGCAGCAAGAAACAGGCCATCCATCGCATCGGCCGCTTGCACAAGTGCGATCGCCTCCCAGTTAGGTCCAGTTACGCCGCTGAAGCGCTTGCCGCTGCCCGCAGCACGGGCGAGCGTTGCCCGACAGTTGTGATGCTACATAAGCTCTCGATGGGGCCGCTCAGTCCCTCTGGGCCCACGTGCCTTCATGAGCAAGGTGGACTCTGTTTCGTGGTACCGCTGACGATGCATGCCGAGGCCGCGCGCGAGTCTCTCTCCGGCAATGGCCCCGCGACCCCTGCCGAGAAGACATCCACCCCCAGGACGAAAGTTTTTCTCCTCTTGGGCCCGGAACGACGGTGCGAAGTCTTGAGCAGACCCGCGTGAGATAACCGCCGTCGGATCTCATGAAGCTCGCGCGGATCCAAATGTGGCTTTGGCGTCTGTTTCGGTGGATCCGATTTCCGTCCGTGCGGATCCGATTTCGGATTCGCTGGATCCGTGTCCGGTTTTTTTTTACGGTGGATCCGATTTCTACCCTGTCTTAAGTTTATATTATTACATTAAAACAGGGAACCGGAAGAAATCGGATCCGCGGACCCCGCAAACCGCCCGTGTTAAGTTTCTACGGGGGATGGGGGGTTCGGTAATTAACTTTCCACGATGGGCACTGCGTCGTCTCGCGCACTCCCATCAGCTTCCCGCGCGAGCGGGTGCCGTTCAAAATGAATACATACATCCCTCTCACCCCGGCTGCTGCAAACAAAACGTCTGGTCGCCGTCCGTTCCGGCGCCGACGTTGTCTCGCGAACTCCTCATGGCAATTTGCACCTCAAGAGGAAAATCTTTCGTCCTGCGTAAGTCGCTGGGACATGTTGTCTGACGCAATTCTCTGACCTGGACATCATCCATAACGCGCGGTGGCGAGACTCCCGCGACGCGACAACGGACGGTCGCACCGAGGTCACGGGCGGCCACCAGAATTGCGCGCGCGAAGTCGCGCCGCGCGCGCCCATCGCCGAAGGTCGACTGCCCCGTCTGCTCCGGCGCCGCGATGGGCCCCAGAGGTCTGAGCGATTGATCAGCGGCGGCCGTTCCGCGCACGGGGCGCCCCCTCCCCGGCCCCGCGCGGAGCTGTCGCGGAGCCGCGACCGTTCTGAAGAGAGCGCGCGCCCGCCTTCCACTGAGAAGCGAGCGCGTTCCCGCGCCCTTTGAATTTTGCTTTGTCGGGGAACCGCGATTCCGCGCCCCGCCTTTGCTGTCGCGGCCGCGCGACCTTCAGCTGTCCGCGCCGGCGCTGCACGATTTCGCCGGTCGTCGCCAGGCCTTCCTGGGTCGACGCGGGGTCCGCCCAGCAGAAAGCAGCATCATTCCAGCTCGTTTTCGCCCTCGCACTGCGGTGCGAGGCGGCATGGCGCGTGGAAACACGACCCACGCCTCGCCATTTTATTGTCCTTCTCTACGCGCTGTCTTTGCAACCGAAGCTGTTGGCCACCAACCTCCCGCGCGCGCGGGCGCGCCTTGGGCCCGCGCGTAGAACGGTAGCGGCCCGCGCATAGCATGGTCGCGCCACGTCGGGCACGCCCTCCTGCCGGCGACTTGTCGCCGCAATCTCAGTAGTCCAAACGCATCTTCCGTCGATTATAGAACCGCTTTTTCGCCGAAGAATAATTAGGGGGGGTGCCCCGAAAATGCTTCATGCAAGCCGCGGCCCCTGCTGGGGGATCGCTTCGTTTTCGCGACACCCCCCCCCGCGTCTCTCGGCGCGCGAAGCGCGCGCGGCCCCCCTCTGCGCCAGACGGGGGGCGCCGTTTCAACGCTGCGTAAACGATGGCCGGATTTATTCCGCTACAAGTGAAACTCGACGCACGTTCAATGGCTTCGCGTTCGCGCGAGAGCGAACCGACCCTGCCGCGCGCTCAGCCGACCCCGCGCGGGCGGTTGCCGTTGGACTCGCGTCGCGGGCAAGCGACAGACGCAGCGCGCGCCCAGAGGGCGCGCGAGGGGGGCCACCAGAACAGCCAATCCAAACGTGTAGACGACCCAAAGGCAACCGCTGATCGCGCAACGCGCGCAGATGGCATGCGAGAAGCACCACGACATAGAAATGAGGTTTCGCGGGGGCTGGCGGAGCGCCGCAAGCTCGCCCTTCTCTTCTTCTTTTGGCCGGTCGATCGATCAATCTTCCGATCGACCCGCCCCCGCCCCCCGCGCCCCCCCCCCCCCCCGCCCCGAGTTGCAAATGCTCGTCGATAGAAACGGGGGCGGGTGAGCGGGAAAACTGGATCTAGAGATGGAACAGTCTTAGCCTTCTTCAGTCTAGAAGCTGCGCTGCGTGACGCGCGTAGGACGCATTACATGTTTGATGCGCGCGCTTTGAGAGCCAGTCCCCCAGCCGGATCGGGCACGCGGATTGGGGCCGCGACGCTTCTGCGGCGCGGAACGACATGCACTCCGCAACATAGCGGCGCGCTGTGCAGCCCACGTGGTCACCGCATCAGCATTGCGCGCCGCGCTTTTGGCAACCGCGACACAGGGCACGCGAACCGCCAGCGAGCCCACTAAGTCACGCGCCGCAGCGGCGCGATGTCGGACGAATGGGGGAAGGGGGGAGGCATTGCCACAACATGTTCGCGTTCTCGAGAAAAGGCCACGGGGTCCACCCCAAGGTATTGCTTTCCGGAGAGCACGCGGTAGCATCTCCTAGAAGATTTGGAAGTGTTGAAGACGGTAACGTGCTGCGTCCTGGGGTGTCTGGGTGTTTCGCAAATGGTTGGCGGGCGTCTCCTGCGGCATTTTGAAACCTCAGGGGTCGCCGCGGGGGAATGTCTGGAGCATTTTGAAATCTTGCAAATGGCACGGGAACATCTGTGGAGAATTCTCTAAATTCGCAAATTGCATTGGCGCGTCTTCGGGGAATTTCAACAATTCGCACATGGCATTGGAAAATCTTTGGAGTATGTTGAAATTTCGCACATGGCACTGAAGTATCTGTCGCGTATTCGGGAATTTCGCAGATGGCACCGGCATGTCTTTAGAGTATTATAAATTTCGCAAATGGCGCTGGAGTGTCCTTGGAGTGTTTTTTGGTCAGTTTTGAATATATTGGGCGTATTTTTGGAGCGTGTGAAATCAGCGGGGGCATTTTCGGAGTACGTTTAAATATTGGAAACCAGCGGGGAGCATTTCACAAGTATGTGAAGTCTGCGGGATGCATTGCTGGAGTACGTTGCGCGCGCATTGCGCTTGAAATCCTCAACTGGGGCATTTCGCGTGGTCGGCGAGCGCGCGACATCCTGCGCTGAAGTATTTTGTTGACCCGCGGGGTATGTCGGACGTCCGGTGAAGTGCTACTGCTGCTCTGGCGATGGTGCCCGTCTGCGCTCTGGGCGCCTCGGCCCGACGGCGCCGGCGACGACTGGGGCGCGCCGCGGACTCCCGGCCCTGCTTCGCCACGCGCGCTCTGGGCCCACCGATCTGCGCGCGTGAGTACATGTATATAGACACGCACGCGTGCGCGAGTGGGCATATTTTTCTCGCCCTGGTGGAGCGTGCCGCACATTCGGTTCCGCGCGATCCGCGCGACCACCTAGCCGATCCAATGGACAAAGATTAGTGTGGCCGCGCTTACAGTTTTACATGCAAATGTGCACATGTAGCCTGTCGTACGTTGCCCCATCACAAGCATGATTGCACCCTTATCTACTCCACCCCACTACAACAGCAAATTGCAGCCCCCTCTTCTGTTTTCACCCAAAAACTTGTGATTGTCTGTATGAAATGTCTACGCCGACCCCAAGTCTGCCCTACTCGGGACTGGCTGCAACCTTATACTGCGCCCAATTTTGGAGGGCGAAAGGGGGGGTCGGGCGCAGGCCCCGGCAGTGGTGTCTTTATGGGCCACGCATGGACGATGCATCCTCGATTGCTGTGTTCGGCGGAAGAACAAATTGAAGTTCCCCGCCTGCGCCCGCGCGCGAGACTCGAGGTAAACGAAGCAAGGGGGCGGGGGGCCCGGGAACGGCGACGAAGGCACCGTGCGTTGGGGGCGCAGACAGAAAGGTTGGAATGCACGAGAGCGGCGAGGTGAGTGTCAAAATCTCCCCAGCCAACCTGACATGCGGAACGCTGCGCCTGAGCTTTGGGGATCTTGAAGGCCAGGGCAAAATGTGAGTTCACATTGTGGGGAAGAGCATCATGTGAATTCACTTCTTGGGAAAAAAGGAAAATGTGAATTCACATTTTGGGGAAAAAGGAAAATTTGAGTTCACATCGTGGAGCTCTGAGTAGGAATCTGTATGAAGGGGCCAGAATGTGAATTCACATTGTGGGAGAAAAGGACATATGAATTCACAGTTTGGAAAAAAAGGAACATGTGAATTCACATGGTGGGGGAAACGCGAACCCATTTCAAATCTGTCTTGGGGGTCGACAAGTCATCGGTTGGGAACATACGCGATCATCAATCGCACAATCAAGACACACTTGCACTCCACTTCGCCGCCCCACGCGCAATACGCAAGAGCGCCCGTACGCATTAACGGTAATGGATGGACGGCGCGTTTGCCCGCGCGGGCATCGCGCGGGCACGAACGACTGGCCCTCCATGACCGCCAACATTGGATGCCAATCATACCCGATCACATACATGAGCGGTACATTGAGCATACATGGACCAATCATCCCCCATTGAAGACCCCTGTAGCAGACCCCCTTTTTCACCCTCCAACAAGTGCAGTCAACCTGATTCACGCACATCCAGTCCACACCTACCATGCTTCGTCTCAGCTCTTGATCCATTCATACCCACCCGATGGTGGCATCACGAAAGTTATGCCATGTCTGGTCCGGATAGTCCCTCGCGCAATATACCCCGCGAGATTGTCGAAAGAAACCCAGTGGCCCAACGTGGGAACCGCCAGCTCATGCGCGCCACCCTTACTGAGCGGGAATTGCTCACGCTTCGCGCGAATCCAATGGCAGCGCCGCGCCATCCAGTGCACAATGGTAGCGCGCGGTCGACCCTCATTGTGCACGTTGCGCAAACAACATCGCCATAGACGCACGCCTCTGCTAAAACACGATGGCGCGCGCTGCCGCCACCGAGTGCGGCGAAACAAATAATGGCGGCGCCACGCGGCGCATGGTGCTTTTCTACCGGGTGCATCGTACGTTCGCCTAGCCACGATCCAGAAAACCATGTCCAAACGATTCGAGAGTTGAACATGGCATGAAGAATCGCCACACTATTAGTGTTCTTCAATGCTCATTTTGCAGAGTGACATGACCGACTTAATGGTAGCGGCCAGTCTGCGCCCCCCCCTGCCCCCGAGGAAATGCCCCAATGGCGGGGGCGCTGAATAATTTTTCGCCGCTATATTTTGGGTTAAAGGCAGCGCTGCCCCTTCTGCATACGAGTGTGCCTTGCCTGCCTGTACCATTCGCGGCGGTGCGCGAACGAACAAAATCTTCACTCCTCATGCCGCCATTGCGCCGCTGTTTATATTTATGATTTCTTCTGCAGGATGGCACTTTCGTATTCGGCTTCTCGGGGGGCATTACTTGTCCACCCAGGCCGGCGCTTACAGCGAGCAGTAGTGGACTCGTGGCAGCGCCATTGGAGCCTTTCGGCTCTTTTCCTTTCTCTTCCCTCCGAAGACTTTTCTGGTGCGTACATCATTCTGCCGTCCGAGCGGGTAGACGGAACCCGCCCGGCTTCCACACCTATTTGGGCCCGAAGTTCGAGGCACAAAAACAGCATGTCAACATCAATCGTCGGAGCGGCGCTGGACCCCCTTCCCTGCCGCGCGGAGCGCGCCAGGGGTGTCGCCGGAGGCGCCGCCAGGGGGTCCAGCGCCGATCTAAGAAATTCCCGCGGAACTCCGAAAGTCTATGTGTATACCGTCGTTTGGTCCAGCGGCGCCGATCCGAGAATCCCCGCAGAATTCCGAAACCGTACGTGCACGCCGCTCTCGCTGGCCCCGTCCTGCCTACGCCTCGGAGCGCTGGGCCCCGGCGCGCCCGCGATCGCAGGGCCTCTCGCCGATCTCCACCAGCAGCAGCAGCCTGGCGAGCCGCCGCAAGACCCCGGGGGGGAGCTCGGGGGGCGCGGCTGCAGGCGGTGGGCCGGGGGCGTCCACGGGGCCAGGGCCCGGCGATCGCAAAGATCAAGCAGTGGCGAAGCGTCCTGGCTCGCCTATAGGCCCCCCACAAGAATGTTCTAAGAAATTGTTGTGGCTCCCACGAGGTGTTCTTAGAACATTTCTGGCTGGGACTGTCTTGTTCCCAACCATCCTGTGGTGTTGGGTCCTCGTTTTGAAGAGACGGTGCCCCGCGTCTCCTCCTCCTCTCCTCCTCCTCCTCTCCTCCTCCCCCCCCTCCTCCATTTCGGCACACCCCTCACACGTTTCGTGGCCCCACAGGGAGCTCCACCGAAGGCCCCAGTGCTGCTGTCCGCATGCGTCCCGCACACCCATTTCGGCACACCCCTCACACGTTTCGTGGCCCCATAGGGAGCTCCACCGAAGGCCCCATGGCTGCCGTCCGCATGCGTCCCGCACACCCATTTCGGCACACCCCTCACACGTTTCGTGGCCCCATAGGGAGCTCCACCGAAGGCCCCATGGCTGCGTTCGCATGCCTCCCCACACCCATTTCGGCACACCCCTCACACGCTTCGTGGCCCCATAGGGAGCTCCACCGAAGCCCCAGTGCGTCCGCATGCCTCCCCACACCCATTTCGGTACACCCCGCACACCCCTCAGTGGCCCGCATTTCAGGGCCCCAGTCCACCGAAGGCCCCAGCTCCATGCGTCCCGCACACCCATTTCGGCACACCCCTCCACGTGTTCGTGACCACAGGGAGCTCCAACAGCCCAGTGTCCGTCGCATGCGTCCCGCACACCATTCGGCACACCCTCGACCACGTTTCGTGGCCCCATAGGGAGCTCCACCGAAGGCCCCATGGCTGCCGTCCGCATGCGTCCCGCACACCCATTTCGGCACACCCCTCACACGTTTCGTGGCCCCATAGGGGAGCTCCACCGAAGGCCCCATGCTGCCGTCCGCATGCGTCCACGCACACCCATTTCGGCACACCCCACACACGTTTCGTGGCCCCAGGCCCCAGGGAGCTCCACCGAAGGCCCCATGGCTGCCGTCCGCATGCGTCCCGCACACCCATTTCGGCACACCCCTCACACGTTTCGTGGCCCCACAGGGAGCTCCACCGAAGGCCCCAGTGCTGCCGTCCGCATGCGTCCCGCACACCAGGTGTGTGGCGTGCCGACATGGGCGTCGCGGCGCGCGGGCGCTGCCGTCGGGGTTCCCAGGGAAGCCCCCTGCAGAGGCGACGCTCAGAGTCACGAGTACCGAGAGTCACGCAGACCCAAACTGTTCACAGTCGTATACATACATTTACACTGGGCGTATCCATGCACGCATTCATGCGAATAGAATCAATCGCGCGCAGATTCATTCATAATCAGACTCGCTCGCGATCCGACTCGCACGCGCTCAAGCTTTCAATTCGGACCTATCGTCTTCGTTCGTGTTGTGTACACTGCCACGCATTTCGGCACACCCCTCATACGGCTCGTGGCCCCATAGGGAGCGCCACCGAAGAAGATATTCACAATTGCGGTACTCTCAACTGCATATGGTTGGGTCCTTCGCCAGGCTAATTTTTTATCACATCGGGTTTATATTCTAAGAACATGGTTTGCGTTCTTAGAACATTTCTGGATTCTAAGATAATGTCGTGGAAGGACTATAGGAATGCCGGGACGGCCGTTCCCTGCTCAAAAAGATGGGTCAGCGGGGGCGTGGATTAGCGACGGGTCCCGTTCCCGTGGGAAATCGCGGATTTCCGCCGCCGAGCGAGGCGGCACCGGCTGCTTTTTGGGGAGGGCACCTCCCCCGATCCATGGATTTGGCGACCGCGCGGCAAGTCCATGGATCGCTAGTCCATGTTTGCCCGCCCCCGAGGGGGGCTTGGACCAGGGTCCAACCGGCACGATCGAGATAGGCACGGAAAGAATGGGGAGGAAGACCAACAGCGGTGCCTGTCCATGTTGAACAAGGTCGTTCTCGGTGCTTGTCCGCGGACGTTGCCCCTTTGAGTCAGAAGGCCGCCTACGCAATGGTGGTCGCTGTCGGTTTGGAACAACAGTTGTTGGTGGGCGTCGTGCCCATCCTTTTCCGCACCTAACGGGTAGGGACCTGTCAAGTGGCGAACCGTCTCGATTCGCCTATAGGCACACCAGAACATGCCCGAAGAGCTTCTCGTGGTTTGCACGAAATTTTTTTAGAACATGTGTGACCGCGGCCTTGTTGTTTCACCATATATGGGCTGTGCTCTAAGATTTGCTGTTAGGAAACTCTATGGTTCTAAGAACGTTGCGTAGTAACCCCACACGAGTGCCAGGACGGTCGGCCCCTGCTCACACCAGGGTCCAAGTCTAGAATGCCCAGGGTCCGCTTCCGAGATGACTGTTGGGGCTGCTGAGGGGATAGCGAGACTAGCAGTGGATGCCAAGGTGGTGGGTTATATATATATATATATATATATATATATATATATATATTTGAGATTCTCATGGGTTTTATCTCGTCCCCCCTCCGTCCTCGAAACGATCTCCTCTAAACCGCCTCTCCGTAGCCGCCTCGGCTCAAGCTGCGGCAGGGTGTGCGCGGTGGAGGTGCTTCTATTAGCCCTGTCAGAGAAGCAAGCGGGGGTCCCCAGAATGACCCCCTCCGAGGAGCCCGCGCCCGAGTGAGCTCCCCCCTCGGCGGCTGGGGGAGCTCACCAGCCCGCGCCGCCGCGGCGGCAGCACGGCGGTGGCGATGTTCGGAGCCGCGGGGGCTGGCGCGGGCGCCCCGCCTGGCCCGCTTGGGTTGGGCCCTGGCGGGGGGCTCCTCGGCGTGGGCGCCGCTGCAGGCCCCGCAGCATCAGGGGGCGGAGGCAAGGCAGCGGCGAAGCCCGGGATGGGCGGCAAGGGCGGCATGGGCGGCATGGGTGGCCCAATGGGCGGCATGGGCAAGCCGCCTGCCGCCCCGCCGCCCGCTGCAGGTCGCGGCAGAGGCGCTGGCGCTGGAGCAGGAGCGCCAGCAGCCCTGGGCGGCCCCGTGGTGCCGGGTCTGATCCCAGGGATCCCCGGGGTGGGGGCCCTCGTGGGACCACCCGCTCACGCTGGGGGTGGAGGCGGCCACGCCGTGGCAGGGCAGGCCGCCCACGCGGTGCCAGCCGCCGCCGCGCCTGTGCCCGTGGGCTGGCAGGCAGGCATGCCCGCGGCGGGCGGGGCGCTGCCGCAGTTCGGAGCAGCGTTCGCCCAGCCAGCGGTGGCGGGGGACGCGGCGGCGGCGCAGCAGGCTGGACCCTGGGTATACGTGCCCATGGCGCCCCAGGCCGTGACCCACGGCCTCCTGGGACTGAGCGCCGGCTGCCGCGTCGAGCTGGTGATGTACGATGCTGCCTGTCAGCCAAGCGGGACGACGACGATGACCGTGACAGGGCTGTATCCGCCTGACGCGGCAGGAGAGTTCGTGGAGTGCACAGTGGAGAGCAGCAGCGACCGTCTCTACCTGCCGATCCTGCAGGGCATCTTTGCGATGGGAAGCAGCGTGGTGCACCTCTGCACCCAGGGCGTGGCGACTTGCTGTCGCACGACCGCTTGGCCAGGGCGCAACGTGGTGCACTCGGACACGTTGCGCGTGCTGGGGGCGGCCAGGCCTGGAGGCGGTGCCGCTGATGGCGCTGGAGCCACCCCGCCTGGCGCCCTCCCTGCAGGCGGTGCGCCGCCCGCCGCTGACGCTGGACCCGTGGTGCCGGGCAAGAACGCAGGTGGAGCTCCCAAGGGCTCAGGCGGTGCCGACGGTGAGGACGTGGATGGCAGGACGGCCGAGGAGATGAGGAAGATCGTCAAGAGGCTGAAGGAGAAGCTTCAGAGGAAGCGCTCCATGGGCGAGGCGCTGGCCGAGCGCGCCGAGGCTGCGCTGGAGGGCCGCCGCAGCCGCAAGAAGCAGAAGAACAGGGACAAGGATAGCTCCGACAGTGCGAGTTTTGATGAGGCCCCGACCGCTGGTTCCGGCCGCCGAGTGCAGAAGCTGGCCCGCTCCGACCCCGGGGCGCTCATGGCGGCGGGTCTGAAGCAGATCCGAGAGTACTTGGCGCAGCGGGGCGGGGCCGACAACGATGATGAGCTGGATAGGATGGCGTCCAACGTGGTGCAGTATATTACGAGCGTGTGGCACGGCATGCACCCTCAGAACGAGATGGGGGTGCGGAATGTGCGCGAGATGAGGATGATCGGGGAGTGCCTGGACGCCCTCACGAGGGGCGATCTGCCGCAGCTGGGCGACATGCTCATGCAGAGGCTGAAGGCCATCGAGCAGGCCACCAAGGACGGGCACTGGAAGATAGCCGAGCACCTCGAACTGATCGACTCCACCGACATCGGGCTGGCCAGCAGCGCCGAGGTGTCGGCGGCCGTGGCATCCTACTCGGAGGGTGCGAAGTTGAAGGAGCGCCTCACTCGAGCGGGCGCGAGGAGGCCCCCCTAGGGATTCGGCGAGGGAGAGGGCGGGCGCACCAGGACGCCCTCTCCCGCGACGCCGCCCCCACAGACATCGAGTCCTGGAGCACAGGGGGAGAAGGATGCGCCGACGCCCGGATCGAGGAAGGACAGGTGGAGGGCGAAGCTCTGGCGTGGACGCGGCCGAGGGCGAGGTCGCGGTCGAGGGGGCGCTGGCGAGGCAGTGAAGAGAGCGTCGCCGAGCCCGGCAGCCGGGGCAGGTGCTGGCGAGAGATCGGGGAGCCCGAGGAGCCCGTCGCCCCACTGGCGGCCAGCACCTGGCTCGATCAGCCCTGGAGTGGATCGCAAGCCGGCCCTTCGGAGACCCTCGAGCCCTGTTCGTCGCGTGAGGTTCGCGGACGACGTGACCGCGGAGGCGAAGGCTGGCAACGAGGGCAAGCCGAAGGGCGACAAAGGGCAGCACCGCGGGACGCCACCTTGGCGCTCGTGGAACCCGAAGGGCAAGGGCGGCACGAAGGGTCAGGCCCGTGGCAAGGGCAAGGACAAGGGCCAGGGCAAGAGGTCCAACAATAATCGGAAGTAGAATGCATGAGCTTCGAGGGCACTCGAGAGGCGTGTGACTGCACGTCCGACGGCAGCTGGGAGTCCGAGATCACCTTCTCCTCGTACCTTGAGGATGAGTGCAACGGCGCCGCTCATGGCGCAGTCTCGGACGAGCCGTCCACGCGAATTCACGACTTTCCTTACTTGAACCCGACGCGTGCCGCCAGTGAGCTGGGCAGTCTCTGTGGAGCTCCAGTTCGTGTTGTGGGACGCCGTCTAGCTGACCTCAGTACTTCTTCGCCCGCGTCGAGCGGGGCACTTGGCAATTTTGATGCGAAATCGTACGATGATATCCTCCCACCACTGACCGCAGGGAACGGACGGCGTGACCTGCTGCCGTTGCCCTGCGTCGATCTGACGATCGAGGAGTTGAGCATGAACGGCGTTGTGTTCGGCGAATCGG
>CAUYUJ010021148.1:233147-238147 GCA_963575745.1 Prorocentrum cordatum
TTTGCCGCCTGAGAGCTCGTTGCTGCAGGGCACCGTGCCCGAATTTCGTGATGTGTTCAAAGCTCTCTTGAGGTCATTGAACCTCGAGCGGCACGGTTATCAGATATATTCTTTACGCCGTGGAGGTGCCACCATTCATTACAGAAGGTTCGAGAACATGGGCTTGACTTTGATAGTGGGGAGATGGCAAGACACAGCTGTGGCCAGACTGTACATCAGTGACGGTGTGCAAACTTTGCTGCAGAACGATTTCTTGCCTGCAGAATTGGAACGATTTCGTGTACTGGCGAGTGCTCTTAACTTTGATGTGGGTTGAGATGAGCAAAATATCTGAGCAGCTTCGCTGTCAGCATTTTCCTGACCCTCCCACCCGTCCCTGGGGATTAATGGCGGTTAACCAGAAAGGGGTGCATGGAAAGGGGTCCCGGGGGGGGTTCGGACTCGCGTCGAGCGCTGCCGCCCTCACCCGAGGGGGTTCGGACTCGCGTCGCGCTGCCGCTCCCGGTCAACTCCGAGGGGTCGGACTCGCGTCGCGCTGCCGCCCCTGGCCAGGCTTCGGAGTCCCCGGAGGACATGGGGGGGTCTCCGCTGGCAGCCCCCCTGTAGCACAAAACCTCTGGTGAGAGGAGTAAAAAGGAGAGAGACGGGGAAAGGGGACACAGAGATAAATATCCTTGAGATTCTCATGGGTTTTATCTCGTCCCCCCTCCGTCCTCGAAACGATCTCCTCTAAACCGCCTCTCCGTAGCCGCCTCGGCCCCGCCCTGTAACCCTGCCCAAGCCGAGTTGGCTGACAGATGTGCCGATTGCGAGCCATCTGAGGATGTGCTGACGCCATCCCAGCAGGAGTGCCGGGGAAAGGGGCCCCGGGGGGGGTTCGGACTCGCGTCGAGCGCTGCCGCCCTCACCCGAGGGGGTTCGGACTCGCGTCGCGCTGCCGCTCCCGGTCAACTCCGAGGGGTCGGACTCGCGTCGCGCTGCCGCCCCTGGCCAGGCTTCGGAGTCCCCGGAGGACATGGGGGGGTCTCCGCTGGCAGCCCCCCTGTAGCACAAAACCTCTGGTGAGAGGAGTAAAAAGGAGAGAGACGGGGAAAGGGGACACAGAGATAAATATATATATATATATATATACACAAGACTGCATTGGCGCTGCGCGCCATGCACCTTAGTCCTTTGAGTTCTGCACGCAAGCGGAATGCGTGCGTGCGTACATGCGCACATGCATGTATACACGCGCACGTGCATGCACGTTCCGTATAAATGTTTAGGTGTATACAATATACTTACATTGTTTATGTGTATACAGCGTACATCTGTAAATATAAAGTTATGTGTGTAAGGGTATAACATGCATCTGCAACTCGTACGGGGCATCCTCGGGCATCTTCGCTGCATGCCACGAGACCCTCAACGACTGGGTCACAATGTGAAATGTCATGTGAGCAAAATCAATGAATGTTGGCATTCGGAAACATCGTGGGGGTGTTTTCGGGGCCCTCGTGGGCCGTTTTGGCGCCTTCATGGGCCGTCCTGGGGCCTTCTTGGGCCGTCATGGGGAGCTCGGGCCCGCTGGAGCTCCCTTTGGACCCATCTTGGGCACTGCCGGGGACCTCCCATGGCCTTTTTGGGTCTGTGCTGGGAGCCCTTGGGGGGCCTCTTGGTTCCATTATGGGCTGTCTTGGGGCTCTCGTGGGCGATCGTGGGGCCCGGCTCGGCCGTCCTGAAGCTTTCTAAGGGGGCCTTTTGGGGCGCCTTGAGGCGATCTCGGGGGCTTTGAAACCGTCTTGAAAGCTGATGAAATCCGAAAGGCGAATCTGCTAAAAGTGTAAGTTTGACGGAGGGAATGGGACGATTTTTGTAATTTGAAGGCCCCTTGAGAAGCTTTCTGGGGTGCCTCGGGGGTCTTTATGTTGGCATTCGGAAACGTCGTGGGGGTGTTTTCGGAGCCCTCGTGGGTCGTTCTGGCGCATTCGTGGGCCGTCTTGGGGCGATCTTGGGCCGTCTTGGGGAGCTCGGGCCCGCTGGAGCCCCCTTTGGACCCATCTTGGGCACTTCCAGGGACCTCCCATGGCCCTTCTGGGTCTGTGCTGGGAGCCCTTGGGGGGCCTCTTGGTTCCATTATGGGCTGTCTTGGGGCTCTCGTGGGCGATCGTGGGGCCCGGTTCGGCCGTCTTGAAGCTTTCTTGGGGGGCCTTTTGGGGCGCCTTGAGGCGATCTCGGGGGCTTTGACACCGTCTTGAAAGCTGATGAAATCCGAAAGGCGAATCTGTTAAAATTGTAAGTTTTACGGAGGGAATGGGACGATTTTTGTAGTTTGACGGCCCCTTGGGAAGCTTTTTGGGGTGCCTGGGGGGTCTTTCTGTTGGCATTCGGAAACATCGTGGGGGTGTTTTCGGGGCCCTCGTGGGCCGTTTTGGCGCCTTCATGGGCCGTCCTGGGGCCTTCTTGGGCCGTCTTGGGGAGCTCGGGCCCGCTGGAGCTCCTTTTGGACCCATCTTGGGCACTTCCAGGGACCTCCCATGGCCCTTTTGGGTCTGTGTTGGGAGCCCTTGGGGGGACTCTTGGTTCCATTATGGGCTGTCTTGGGGCTCTCGTGGGCGATCGTGGGGCCGGGCTCGGCCGTCCTGAAGCTTTCTAAGGGGGCCTTTTGGAGCGCCTTGAGGCGATCTCGGGGGCTTTGAAACCGTCTTGAAAGCTGATGAAATCCGAAAGGCGAATCTGTTAAAATTGTAAATTTTACGGAGGGAATGTGACGATTTTTGTAGTTTGAAGGCCCCTTGGGAAGCTTTCTGGGGTGCCTCGGGAGTCTTTTGGGCCGTCCTGACGCAATTGGAGTCCCTCTTGGAGCGCTCTTGTGCTGTCTGGGGCCTCCCTTGCACCTTTCTGACCCCTCGGATCGCTCTGGGTCTGCTGGCAAGGCTTTTGTGGAGACCCGGAAAGCCGGGTGACCTTTTCCAAGGACGTCCAAGAGCCCGACGAGAACCCCAGATCCCAGGGGTCCAGTTTTTTCCCAACCATCCTGTGGTGTTGGGTCCTCGTTTTGAAGAGACGGTGGCCCGCGTCTCCTCCTCCTCTCCTCCTCCTCCCCCTCCTCGCCCTCCTCCCTCCTCCCCCTCCTTGCCTCTGCTCTCGGCACACCCCTCACACGTTTCGTGGCCCCATAGGGAGCTCCACCGAAGGCCCCAGTGCTGCCGTCCGCATGCGTCCCGCACTACCCATTTTTGTTCCATGCCCCCCATTTTTGTTCGGCACACCCCTCAACACGTTTCGTGGCCCCATAGGGAGCCACCCGAGGCCCCCATGGCTGCCGTCCGCATGCGTCCGCACACCCCATTTCGGCACAACTGCCCCTCACACGTTTCGTTGCCCCACATGGAGCTCCACCGAAGGCCCCCAGTCTGCCGTCCCGCATGCGTACTCACACAAACCCATTTCGCCACAGCACACCCTCACACTTTCGTGGTAGGGCCTACCATAGGGAGCTCCACCCAACCGAATGCCCATGGC
Source organism: Prorocentrum cordatum (assembly GCA_963575745.1). Taxonomy (NCBI): domain Eukaryota; class Dinophyceae; order Prorocentrales; family Prorocentraceae; genus Prorocentrum; species Prorocentrum cordatum. The sequence continues at coordinate 236,655 of CAUYUJ010021148.1, forward strand.
TGCCTCCCGCATGCGTCACGCACACACCATTTCGGCACAAAGAACGCCCCTCACTATATCCATACGGATCACGTTCGGCCCCACAGGAGCTCCACCGCGCCCTCCCGTTGCTCGCCGTCCTGCGTTGCGTCCGCCACAAGCACCATTTCGGCACACCCCCTCATCACGCTTCGTGGCCCCATAGGATCTCCGCCGAAGGCCCCAGTGATCGTGGCCCCATGGGAGCTCCACCGAAGGCGCCATGGCTTGCCGTTCACGCATGCGTCCCGCACACCCATTTCGGCAACCCCTCACACGTTTCGTGGCCCCACAGGGAGCTCCCGAAGGCCCCGGGGCGGGCCGTCCGATGCTTCTCGCACAACCATTTCGGCAACACCCCTCACACGATTCGTGGCCCCATAGGGAGCTCCATCGAAAAAGGCCCCATGGCTTGCTCGTCCGCATGCTCCCGCACACCTTTCGGCTCACCCCTCACCACGTTTCGTTGGCCCCACAGGGGAGCTCCAAGAAGGCCCAGTGCTCCGCGTCCGCGCCACGTTCCCGCATCCCATGTCGCTACAAACCATCAACGTTTCGTGGCCCCATAGGGAGCTCCACCGAAGGCCCCATGGCTGCCGTCCGCATGCGTCCCGCACACCCATTTCGGGACACCCCTCACACGTTTCGTGGCCCCACAGGGAGCTCCACCGAAGGCCCCAGTGCTGCCGTCCGCATGCGTCCCGCACACCCATTTCGGCACACCCCTCACACGTTTCGTGGCCCCATAGGGAGCTCCACCGAAGGCCCGAGGGCTGCCGCCCGCATGCGTCCCCTACACCCATTTCGGCACACCCCTCGCACGTTTCGTGGCCCCATAGGGAGCTCCACCGAAGGCCCCATGGCTGCCGTCCGCATGCGTCCCGCACACCCATTTCGGCACACCCCTCACACGTTTCGTGGCCCCACAGGGAGCTCCACCGAAGGCCCCAGTGCTGCCGTCCGCATGCGTCCCGCACACCAGGTGTGTGGCGTGCCGACATGGGCGTCGCGGCGCGCGGGCGCTGCCGTCGGGGTTCCCAGGGAAGCCCCCTGCAGAGGCGACGCTCAGAGTCACGAGTACCGAGAGTCACGCAGACCCAAACTGTTCACAGTCGTATACATACATTTACACTGGGCGTATCCATGCACGCATTCATGCGAATAGAATCAATCGTGCGCAGATTCATTCATAATCAGACTCGCTCGCGATCCGACTCGCACGCGCTCAAGCTTTCATATTCGGACCTATCGTTTTCGTTCGTGTTGTGTACACTGCCACGCATTTCGGCACACCCCTCATACGGCTCGTGGCCCCATAGGGAGCGCCACCGAAGAAGATATTCACAATTGCGGTACTCTCAACTGCATATGGTTGGGTCCTTCGCCAGGCTAATTTTTTTGTGTGGGGGGGGGGGGTGATGGTTTTCCCCCCCCCCCCGGGCTTGCAAAAATATAGGAAGAGGAATATACATATA
>CAUYUJ010021148.1:243147-308990 GCA_963575745.1 Prorocentrum cordatum
CTGAGGTTCGCGCGGGAATCTCGGATCGGCGCTGGGGCCCCCTCCCTGGCGCGCGGAGCGCGCCAGGGGCGGCGCTGGAGGCGACGCCAGGGAAGTCCAGCGCGGACCCGAGAAATCCGCACGGACCTCCGAGTTTTTCTGCTTGTGTCATTCTTCGTTCCCCTAAGATCGGGGGTGGACAGAGCCCCCAACAGTGACACGTCGATTAGTGGATTGTCCGTTCTCGGTTCTCGAGATGGCACCGTGGCCACTATTTGCCAGGCTTGCGCCCGCCAGTTTTTGGCCTCAGGTCGTTTTCACTAAACCAAGTTTTACTAAAGGGAGGTCTGTCCATCCACGATAATAACGCTGAGATGAGGACCACTTCGGGATCGGGCGGGACTCGTACTTTCGAGCCGCTCCTCAGATGTACCCTCAAGTCGGGCATGTCCCTCGACGGGAGGAAGATTCAATTCAATATGGGAAAACATAGCCAGGTGACGATTCTTCGTGCCTTGTTGACTACGTTTGAGTAGTTTGTCCATTCTTCATTTTTCTCCCAAAATTCGCCTGTAGGAGGACATGCCCGACCTAAATCTACCCTGACACCCTCTCGCCGTGAGCAATCACGGTGTGCTGTGGTTTGCGAGTTGTCTGCCTCCAGGGGGCCCTCACCGGGCCACAGGAACGTCAAAACACGGTTCGGGATGAAAGGCGGGTCCTGGGGAAGGGGCCCAGACTTCGGTGGAAACGCGCTGTGACAAGAGCACGACGGAGGCTGCCTGGGCAGGTCGGGGAACCTATTCGTGGACGAGGCGCGCCGTTGCAAGAAGAAGGCTCTTTCGTTCCTCGCTCGGCGCTCCTGGAAGGCAGCAGGGTGGCTGTGGCGGACGGAGCGCGTCCCCCAGGCGTTCGCGCTCGGAACGCCGACGGTGCGGGGGGGCCCCGGCGGCCCGCGCAGGCACGGCGGGTTTTCGTGCCGCTTCGGCGTGGCGGCGGCGCCGAAGCGGGCGTTCAGTGCTGAGCCCGGGGACGAGTAATACAGGCGGCCCGGATTAGCAGGTCGACCCTTGCCAGATCAAGGGTACCCTCGTGTCCTGTGTCCTGCGACCCATGTCTCCTGCATTCCTATGGCGATGTGGACCGCGGAAGGGTCCTGTGTCGTCTCGCGCGTCCTGTCCAACCGAGTCCGACGGAGAGGATCGCGCCTCGCGCGTCGCGGCCCGGGCCCGGGCCGGAGCAGCTGCCCTTGCCTGGGGGGGGGGGCGCGCGAGGGTCCCAGAGCGCGAAGAGGAGCCCGTGCCGCGCAGCACGGGGGCGCGAGGCACGGAGTGTGGTGAGCCGAGCAGGAAGTCCACATCGTCGAGATCGGATCGAGAGTTATGATGTTCCAACCTGCTGTAGCCTTGACCACCGGGAAGAGCTCCGAGCACCAGAAACAGCTACCGCAACTCGAGGGTTTTCACGTGGCGGGCCCTGGGAGACACTCTTTCGACACTCTTTCGACACTTTTCTGGGTGCTCGAAATTATTTCTGGGATGTGGCCCTTAGGTACGATGGGAGCAACATAAGTCAAGAGTTTTGGGGGACCTCCGAGACAAGGAGATCGTTCGAGACTGAACCGTTCACGCGGTGTCAGCAACCAGGGACGGCGTCGCCACGGCCTGAAATTGCAATACAGGGTGGCCCAGGATCGATTCCGACCGGTGGCCGTGCGGACCCACATTGTTTTCGGGGAACAAACAAGTGATAGTGTTTTATTCATTGCTTTGCCGATCAGCGCCGTCTCTTTCACCCCCCCCCCTGGAGCAGATCTTGGCTGTTTTTGGCGCCTGGTGCGAGCAGGTGGAGTCTCTCCCCCACGGGACGCACCGCTGCAAGCAGCCGCGTTCGGCAGAGATCCGGAGCCAGAACCCCCCCCGGGTCCCCCCCCCTTCCGCCCAATTTCGAAGCGCCGAAGAAAACGCTCGCTCACGGGGAACTTTTTGATCCGCGGGTCGAGAGCGTACCTCTTCCGGTCGAAGCTAAGCGGGCCGCGCACAGCTTTAATTACATCGGCCCAATGAAATTTCTTGGAATTTTCATCACGACGCTGGCCGGCGGAAGTCGACGGAAGTAAAACGAGGCGGAAGACGGGGGAAGGCCGCCGGAAGGCTTGCCAATGTCAGCGGAAGTAAACGACGCCCCTTCCGAACCCCCTACCCCCGTAGAAGCCTAGCAATGTTGTCTTCCTCCGTGGGCCGGGCGGGATCCCGCCTGGCTTATTCCGCTTTAATATTATAAGTTTAGTTCAGGACGATCAAAATCCCACCCATTAAAAATGGGGTAGACCAAAATCCCGGGCCGTTCACGGATCCCACCATGCTGGGATCGGCTCGAAGTAAGATGGGGCTCATAAGTTGCAGTATTATTGCCGTGTTGGGGTCGTCTTGAGGTCATCTTGAGATCATATCCCGGTCATGTTTGGATCACGCAACCATCGCGTGGTCATTATGAGGCCACCCTGGGTGCGCTTGGATCCATCTTGTTGCCATCGGGCCATCTCGGCGTCACGCGTTGCTCATGTGTTTCGTCATCTGCGAGTCGGCCTGAGACGGTCCAGAATCCATGGCGGGATCGCTTTGGGGTGGCATCATCCTGGGTCCTCTGGACGTTATCGTCCGTGGCCTGAGGCATTCCTGGAAGCATGTTGTGGCCATGGGACGTCTTGGGATCGCGTGCGTGCGAACGCTGAGCACGCGCGCGCGACTTCTCATCTTGCCGACGGGTTTACATACATTTTATTCCTCTTGCGAGTTTCCAAGGAAACTTTTGTTGGAGCCAAGTAACAGAGGGGGGAAGGCAGAAGGAGGGGCCTCACGTCAAGGCCAAGAGAGGGCAAAACCCTGGAATCAGGCGGTGGAAAACGGTGTGCTTGCAAGCTCACGTGGAACAAACAAGCACATGAGCACACACTGTCGGAGGCCCGCGTGGACCTCCGAGAGTTTATGTCTATGCCCTTTGGTTGTTCCTGCATCCTTCGCCCTCCGAGAAGTATATACTTCAGTCGGGCCTGCCCCTCCTACAGGAGGAATAACCCTGGGAAGCAATCAGTAAACCCCCCCCCCCCCCCCCCCCCTCATCAGAGGAAATTATAACGCTTCCGGCACCGGGGCCGGGGCGGAAGCGATATCCCCCGCAGGTCACCAGAGGTCCGCGGAGGGGAGGTCCCCGGAGGTTCCCAGGAGGCATCCAGAAAGGCCTCCACAAGCCTCTGAATGCCCGGTCCCCTTGTTCCCCCGAGCCCAGCGACAAGGCACACTTGCCCAGAGTCGCTTCCTGTGATTTTGTGCGTTTCTGTGAGATTCCCCAGAGATTCCTTTGATACTCCGATTGGCTTCTTTTGAGATTCCTTGCCGTTTCCATTGTGATTCTTTTGGGACTCCTTTGAGACTCCTCTGGGGGTCCCTTGAGGTTCCGGTCGTATCCCTTTGATGCCCCATTGCTTAAGGGAGCATCACATCGACATCCGGGGCCGGTGGATTATTTCATTTTCAATAAATGTGCTAACATATCGCGGGGGGGTTCGCGGAATCCGTCTGCGATATCTCTCCGTGGACTCTCCCATAGGATCCCCTGAAATAATCAATTTCCCTAGTGCGGTCGCCATAGGGATGGCTTATGTCCACGCGAGCCCGCGTTTTCCAAATTCCTTAGATTCCTTCGTGGTTCGTTTGAGCTGCCGCTGAGATGCCTTTGCGATTTCTGTTGGGCTCCTTTGAGATTGCTTTGAACTTCCATTGGTTCCTTTGATATCATGCGTGGGATTATTTGTGATGTTCTTCTGGGATTCCTTTGGGGGTCCTTCCAGGTTCCTCTGACATTCCTTCGACAATCCCTGAAGGGAGCATCACATCGACCTCCGGCGCTTGTGGATTATTTCATTTTCAATAAATGTGCTAACACATCGCGGGGGGGTTCGCGGAATCCGTCTGCTGCGGTGATTTCATTGTTTGTCATTTTTGATTTACCTTTGATTTCCGATGCGCGTCAGTTTCCCAGTGTTCTAGCAAGGCGGGAACCCATTGGCAAGCGTTCGTGCGCATTGGTTCTTCAGGCTGTCGCCTCACGTTGCCGCCGGCTTCGGGCCGGGGGGGGGGGCAAATTAATTAATTAAATTTATTTTTTAATGTGCTAGCGATATCGCCGGAGGGCGCCGCCCAAAATGATTATTTATTTTATTTTCTGTGCTAGCGATATCGCCGGGGGGGTTACCGTTTGCTTCCCAGGGTTATGCAAACATGGTCAAATAATAGTCGGGGGACCTTTTTCCCCATATCCTAAGGATTGGGGTTCTTGTTATTACTCTGACGCCTCCCACTCCTCCTCCTCCTTCCTCCCGCTCGCGCCTCCCTCCTCCCAATGCTAATCACCAGGTAAAACAAGACAAGATAAGATACTACAAGATAAGATAAGATAGCACAAGATATGATAAGAAGAGATTTCAAGATAAGATAAGAAAAGTTAAGCTCACACTCACACTTTCTCCTGATCACAAAACGCTGCCAGGGGCATCATTTGGGAGCCCCAAGGGGGAGCCACCCTGGCTGATCTCACGAGCCCGTTCGCGCCGATTTTGGTGGGACGTCTCAGCTAGAATTGCCGTTTGGCGCCCCCAACATGTATCTCTTGAGAGCCTCATGGTCACAAAACGCTGCCAGGGGCATCATTTGGGAGCCCCAAGGGGGAGCCACCCTGGCTGATCTCACGAGCCCGTTCGCGCCGATTTTGGTGGGACGTCTCAGCTAGAATTGCCGTTTGGCGCCCCCAACATGTATCTCTTGAGAGCCTCATGGTCGCAAAACGCTGCCAGGGGCATCATTTGGGAGCCCCAAGGGGGAGCCACCCTGGCTGATCTCACGAGCCCGTTCGCGCCGATTTTGGTGGGACGTCTCAGCTAGAATTGCCGTTTGGCGCCCCCAACATGTATCTCTTGAGAGCCTCATGGTCACAAAACGCTGCCAGGGGCATCATTTGGGAGCCCCAAGGGGGAGCCACCCTGGCTGATCTCACGAGCCCGTTCGCGCCGATTTTGGTGGGACGTCTCAGCTAGAATTGCCGTTTGGCGCCCCAACATGTATCTCTTGAGAGCCTCATGGTCACAAAACGCTGCCAGGGGCATCATTTGGGAGCCCCAAGGGGGAGCCACCCTGGCTGATCTCACGAGCCCGTGACGAGAGAGAGAGAGAGAGAGAGAGAGAGAGAGAGAGAGCAAGAGAGAGAGAGAGAGGAAGCGAGAGAGAGGGAGAGGAGAGAGAGAGAGAGAGAGAGAGAGAGCGGAGAGAGAGAGAGAGAGGGAGTTGAGAGAGGAGACAGGCGAGAGAAAGAGAGAAGAGAGAAGAGAGAGAGAGAGAGAGAGAGAGAGAGAGAGAGAGAGAGAGAGAGAGAGAAGAGAGAAGAGAGAAGAGAGAGAGAGAGAGAGAGAGATAGAAGAGAGAGAGAGAGAGAGAGAGAGAGAGAGAGAGAGAGAGAGAGAGAGAGAGAGAGAGAGAGAGAGCGAGAGACGAGAGAGAGAGAGAGAGAGAGAGCAGAGAGAGAGAGAGAGAGAGAGAGAGCGGGAGAGAGCGAGGGAGAGCGAGAGAGAGCGAGAGAGAGCGAGTGAGAGCGAGAGAGAGAGAGAGAGAGCGAGAGAGAGCGACAGAGAGCGAGAGAGAGCAAGAGAGAGCGAGAGAGCGAAAGAGAGAGAGAGAGAGAGAGAGAGAGAGAGAGAGAGATAGAGAGAGAAAGAGAGAGAGAGAGATATAGAGAGAGAGAGAAGAGAAGAGAAGAGAAGAGAGAGAGAGCGAGAGAGAGAGAGAGGGAGAGTGAGAGAGAGAGGAGAGAGCAGAGAGATAATAGAGAGAAGAGAGAGAGGAGAGAGAGAGAGAGAGGCAGAGATAGAGGCAGAGAGAGAGAGAGAGGCACAGAGAGAGAGGCAGAGAGAGAGAGAGGCAGAGAGACAGAGGCAGAGAGAGAGGCAGAGAGAGAGAGGCAGGGAAAGAGAGGCAGAGACAGTGAGAGGGCAGAGAGAGAGAGACAGAGAGAGCAGAGAGAGCAGATAGAGGCAGCTCAGTCACACTTAAATCCAGATTCGTCCTCACCGAGTCCCACCACCAAGGGAGCGCCAGCAAGGAGATGCACATATGGGGATCCCCACGCAGTGAATAATTGTTTTTTTTGCGTGTTGACTTTTACTGAGTCCTTTCGGGGGTATTTGTTTTAATCATGTTTTGACAAAAATCCGCCCGTAGGGGGACATGCCCGACCCAAGTCTTTCCTTCTGCTGCCCTTCCTGAGTATGACCTAAAAATATTATGGGGGCAATGTTCTGAGTATGTTTTGAGTCTGTTTCATGTTTCTGCCAACATCCGCCTGTAGGAGGACATACCAGACCTAACGCTCCATGTCTGCGGTGATACATCTGCGTTACCGGCATCAGCCATTTCTGTCGGCAGCAGATCATGGGAGTTTCTCATGTCCTCGCAATGCCGTTTTTAGAGGGTGCACTAGCGTGCGCTATCGTTTGGTAGTCGTCGAGAAAGCGCCCACTTAGCGTGGATGGGCGTCGATGTAGCGTCGGAAAGCGTCGAATAGCGTCGATTCGCAAGAGCCAACTCTAAATTGCATGGGAGGCGCCCGTGAACATACGCATAGGCGGTCGGAGGTTTGCGTGCACTCGCCTCCAGGAGGGCCGAGGGAGGGGAAGCGAGGAGCAAACGAGGAGGAAACGCGGAGGAGGTGACGAGTAGGGGGAGAAGTGGGAAAGGACGGGAAATGGAGGAACGAGGGAGGGAGGTAGGAGGCGGGAGGAAGGCCGGAAGGAGGAGCAGCACATGCTCTGTTCAGAGCGGGCGCCCTGCCGAAGACAGGCTGGGGCACTGGGGCAGCCACGAGAGTGCGAAGACAGTCGCACTTCGCGGTCTGGGCGATCTCAGAGCGAGGCGCGAAGGTATTCGCGCTTCGCGGTCTGAGGGGTGCTCCGCGATCTCAGGGCGGCGAGGGACTGCATCGCGGGCTTCGCGGTCCGGGCGGCCCTAGAGCGAAGGTCTGGGAGCGGGAGGCTCGAACGGGGTGCACGCAGGGCTTGGAAGCAAGGAGTTTGCAAGCGCTGTCGGTCCTGGAAGCACGAGACCTGAACGGGCAGGGGGGGGGGGCAGGAGGCCAGGAATCTGGGAGCGCTCAGTGGGGCCTAATGGGCGAGAAATCGTCGGAGCGGGTGGTGGGGCCTGGAAGCAGGGGGTGGGGCAAGGCAGCCTGGCCCGGAAGCGACGACTTCGAACGGGCGGCGGGGCCTGGAGTGGAGGAGTTTGCTCGAGGGGTCGGGCCCGGAGGCGGGCGCTGTGAGCGCGCGGCGGGGCCCGGAAGCAGGAGCGTTGGATGAGCAGTCTGGCCTGGAAGCCATTGGATTCGAACTGGCGGCGGGGAGCTCGGAACAGACCTGGCATCGCTCGGACATGTGCATATTTTTTTCTCGGCGAGGACCCTTGAGGACCATCCTGGACCATCGAGCGCAAAAAAACAAGCACGAAACCCAAAAATGCGGGGGAGATGGACGTCCGAGCGACGGCAAGTAGAGGAGTTTGATCGGGGAGGCGGGCCTGGAAGCAGGAATCGTGAACGGGCGGCGGGCGGCGGGGCGAGGCAGCGAGGGGTTTGGCTCGTCGATCTGGTTGGAAGCAGGGCGTTTGAACGGGCGGCGGGGCCTGGAATGGAGCACGTTGACTGGGGGGTCGGGCCTGGAACCAGCTGGTTTGGGTAAGTAGCCTGTCCTGGAAGCCAGGGATTGGAATGGGCGGCGGGGCCTGGAATTCCGGAGGAGTTTGATCGGGGAATCGGGCTTGGAAGCAAGGGATTTAAACGGGCGTGCGGGCTTGGGCGGAGCCCAGATGAAGGAGTTTGCTTGGCGGCCAAGTCTGGGAGCAGGAGGCTCTCCGGGCGATGGCCTGGAAGCTGGTGATTTGAGTCGGGGCCTGGAAGCAGAAGATTCGAAGATTTGGGCTTCCAGGCCAGACTGCCTGTTCAAATCCCCTGCTTCCAGGCCCCGCAGCCCCCGAAAATCCCCTGATTCCAGGCCCGACTGGACTCTCACACTCTTGGCCTCCAGGCCCCCTTCAAATCCTTTGATTCCAGGCCAGACTGACTGTCTATCCAAATCTCCCGCTTCCAGGCCCCGCCGCCCGTTCACAACACCTGCTTCCAGGCCCGATTCCCCAGTCAAACTCGTATGTTCCAGGCCCCGCAAACAGCTCGAATCCTTGGCTTCAAGCCAGACTGCTAAGTTAAATCCCCAAGTTCCAGGCCCCGCCGCCCCTTCAAACCTTCCGCTTCCAGACTCGACTCCCCGAACACATTCCTTTACTCAAATCACAAAGTTGCGGACCAGATTGCCCACTCAAATCTTTTGTTTCCAGGCTCCCCCGCCCGTTTGAACCCTGCTTCCAGGCCCGACCTCCTAATTCAACCTTCGATTCGAATCCCGAGCTGCTTGCGCAATTCCCCTGCTCACGGCCCCCGCCGCCCGTTCAAGTCTTCTGTTTCCAGACCAGGCCCCGCTCAAATCCCCTATTCCCAGCCGCGCCGCCGATTCGAACCCTTGGCTCCCAGGCCAGACTGACTCCGGCTCGAAACTGCCCAAGCGTACTGCACATCCCCTGCTTCCAGCCCGCACCACCCGTTCAAATTCCTGGCGCCCAGAGGCCCGACTGCCCAATCAAGATCCCCCATTCCAGGCTTCGCCGCCCGCCCGAGCCCCTGGCGCACAGGCCAGGCTGCCCACTCGAATCCCCTGCTTCCAGGCCCCACCGTTCGTTCAAATCGCCCGCTTCCATGTCCGACTCCCCAAGTCACTTTTTCATGTCAAGTTCCGCTGCCCGTTCAAGTCCTTCCTGGGTTCAGGCCAGACCGCCTATTCAAATCTCTGATTCCAGGCCCCACCGCGCGTTCAAATCCCCTGCGCCCAGGCCCGATTCCCCGATCAAGCTCCTCTTGTATTCCAAGCCCCGCCGCCCGTTCAAATGCCCGGCTTCCAGGCCCGACTCGCGCGCCTCTATTCCAGGATCCGCCGCCTCTGCAAGTCCCTGGGGTTCCTGGTCAGACGGCCCATTCACCCCCCTCGCTTCCAGGCCCTGCCTCCCGTCCCATTCTCCAGCTCGCAGGTCCCACTCCCCAGTCAAACTCCGTCATTCCAAGCCCCGCCGCGCGCTCGAGTCCTTGGCTTCCAGGCCAGACTGCCCATTCAACCCCGCTGCTTCAGGGCCCACCGCCCACTCAAAGGCCCCGCCTCCAGGCGCGGTTCCCCAATCAGACTCCCCGGTTCCAGGCCCCACCGCCCGTTCAAATCCTTGGTCCGTGCGCCCCTTTACGCCCGTTCAAATCCTCGGCCAACAGTCCCCGCCGCCAGTTCAAATCCCCTGCTTCCAGGCCCGACTGCCCAATCCGACCTCTCCATCTATTCCAGGCCCCGCCGCCTGTCCAAATCCAGGGCTTCCAGATTCAAATCCTTCGCTTACAGGCCCCACCGCCCGTTCCACGCTCCTGCGTCCAGGCCCGACCGCCCTCCCAAGATCATGCCTTCCAGGCCCACTGCCCGCTCGAACCGTTGGCTTCCCGGCCAGACTGCCTGTTCAAACTCCGTGCTTCCAAGCCCCGCCGCCCGTCCAAATCCCTTGCTTCCAGGCCTGATTGCCCTTTCAAATCTCCGCCTTCCAGACCCCTTGCCTGTTCACATGTGATAATTCATGACTTGGCTGCCCTTTCAAGTCCCCTGCTTCCAGGCCTTGTGGCCCTTTCACATCTCCGGCGCCCAGTCCCGACTGCTGGCTTCCAGGCCCCGCTGCCCGTTCAAATCTCTTCATTCCAGGCCCGACCGCCACTCGTCATTTCCAGGCCTCGATTTCGCGGCGAAGGTACTCGCGCTTCGCAACCCTCATCCTGTTCTGGGGGCTGGGGGAAGGGTGGCGGCGCGAACACGCGAAGGTGATCGCGCTCCGCAGAGCGCGAAGCGCGAAGATAATTGCCGCAGTTCTGAACAGCTGTTGCGCGCCGACCGCGACCTCCCTGGGCACCCTGTCAGGGCCCATGTCGACTCGACCGATCCGATATCGATGTTGGCGGGCCCGATCCTGCTCGATTCCTATACCCCGACGATCCGACGCGGCCCGATGAGTGTACCCTGGCGCAGCCGATGCGCTTCGATTCCAAATCCGTGCCGATGCGGCCCGATCCAGGGCAGAGCCCGATCGGATCCGATTTCCCGACTCGATGCCGACCCGTCCTATACATGTTTTGCGCGCCGCCGAAAGCGGCAGGGGCCGCCCGCGAGCACACCACCTCGGCTGCAGTCCTCGGGATGTTGAATTCCGCATCGGCGCTGGCATATCCGTGGCCGAAGTTCGTTTCCATTCCGTGTGGCACACTCGCGCTTGATCGCTCTATCCGGTGCGCAGTCTGGCCCGAGTTGGCTCGCTGGACCTGCAGCGGGGCTCCACAGCGTTCAGCCATCCCCACGAGGACTGACCGTGGAAGAGCAGCAAACGGTATGAGCACACAATGCCTCGGAGCTCCGCGCGGATGCCTCAGATCGGCGCCTGGATTCCCTGGCGGCGCCTCTGGCGTCGCCCCTGGCGCGCTCCGCGCGCCAGGGAAGGGGGGCCCAGCGCCGATCCGAGAAATCCGCGCGGGCCTCCGAGAACTTCTGCTTATACTCTGTTTTGTCCTTCCTTTTTTCTGTCCTTCGTGCTCTCACCCCCTGTCGCTTGTATGCCGACCTCCTACTCGAGCAGTGGCGAAGCGCCATGGCGTGCCTATAGGCCTACCAAACAATGTTCTAAGTACATTCTGTTGTGTCGAAGAAATGTTCTCAGAGCATTTCTGGCTGGGACTGTCTTGTTGTAACACATCTTGTTTACGTTATATTGCTTTTGTTACCTATACGACCATCCTTCGGGTGATAAGGAGGTTCGGGGGGGGAGGAACCAACGTCTCACTCGATCGGTCTCACTATCGATCTCACTATCGATCTCAGTATCGGTCTCGCTCGATCGATCTCCCTCGATCGATCTCACAATCGATCTCACTCGATCTCACTCGATCTATCACACACTCGATCTCACTCGATCATCATCATCATCATCATCATCATCATCATCATCATCATCATCATCATCATCATCATCATCATCATCATCATCATAATCATCATCATCATCTCATCATCATCATCATCATCATCATCATCATCATCATCATCATCATCATCATCATCATCATCATCATCATCATCATCATCATCATCATCATCATCATCATCATCATCAGCATCAGCATCAACATCAGCATCAGCATCATCAGCAGCATCATCATCATCAGCATCACCATCATCATCATCATCATCATCATCATCATCATCCGTCATCATCATCATCGTCATCATCATCATCATCATCATCATCATCATCATCATCATCATCATCATCATCATCATCATCATCATCATCATCATCATCATCATCATCATCATCATCATCATCATCGCGGGACACCGCGGGACACTGGCGGGACACCGCGGGGCACACACGCGGGACACCGCGGGACACTGGCGCGGGACACCGCGGGTCACCGGCCGCCCGGAAGGGAGACATTTGGTCCGGCCGCGCCTCAGCCACATGGGACACCAGCGGGACACCGGCGGGACACCGCGCGCCACCGGCCGCCCGGAAGGGAGACATTTGGTCCGGCCGCGCCTCAGCCACAGGAGACTTTCTTCTCGCCCGCCCACGCAGCTTCGCCTCGCCCGCACGCACGGCACGCACGAACACGAAACCGAAATCGATTTCCCGGTAGGGGGGCTCTCCGTTCCACTTCGATTCGATCTCACCCCCTCACCTCCGATTAGAACATTGTGGTGTTCTAAGAACATGTCGTGGTAGGCCTATAGAAATGCCGGGACGGTCGGTCCCTGCTCAACCTACTCTTCGACCCGCCTCTTCACCGTTGCTACCATTGGGGTATTTTGCTAGGGCGATTTGCCCCACCTCCCCCGAGCCCCCCGATAGCGGGCTGCGTCCGACAACGGACAAAGATCGGATCGGGCGGTCCCTTTGCGTGAACATTGAAATTGACGGGCGCGGGGAGCGCGCTAGACTTGTATTCTTTTTCAGGGCAGCGCAGTCGAAGAACAACAGGTGGCACATGCAGAGTTTCTCGAAGGTCCGCGCGGCGCTCTTGGGTCGGCGCTCGGGCCCCCCTGGCGGCGCCTCTGGCGTCGCCCCTGGCGCGCTCCGCGCGCCGGGGAGGGGGGCCCAGCGCCGATCCGAGAAATCCGCGAGGACCTCCGAGAATCTATGTGCTTCCCAAATCCCTTTTTAATCGTCCCTTGGTCCAGTTCTTTGAGGCGCCGTTTTTATAATTGGGTGGTCCGGTTTATGAGGGCGTTTCCTTTGGATTGGAGCTTAGGGGGTCCGGCTTCGTAAGGCGCCCCGTACAAGAGGGGGGTTTGGAATAGTAGGTCGCATTTGGAGGGGGATCCGGTTTTTAAGGGGGGTCGATTCAGAAGAAGGGATTTGGAGTACGCCGTGCTGTGTTCTAGGCAGGCCTCCCAGGAGCTGCCGCCCGACACCGCCCGGCCGCCAGGGCAACAGGTCCGTGGTGCGCATGGCGCACCTCGACAGGCACGTCTACCGCGGTCCCCAGGCCCCGCCGCCGCGCCCCCTCTCCCACGCCCTGCAAGTCATCCAGGGCAGGGCGCGGTGCCTGGCTGGGCGATCAACGGCCGTCTCCGAGCACCTGCTGCGCTAACTCGTGTGGCGCTCCTCCTCCTCCTCCTCCTCCTCCTCCTCCTCCTCCTCCTCCTCCTCCTCCTCCTCCTCCTCCTCCTCCCCTCCTCCTGTGCCTGGGCCTCCCAGGCCTCGTCGTTGGCCTGCCGTCAGTCGCACATTGAGAGAACGCCTTCCTGGACAAGCCGACGAAGGAAACCTGCACCGGTTCAGTCGACATTGGTATTCGAGTGCGCCTGTGCATGCACTCCCTGATTGTGTTCGCAGATCGACGCGCGCTTTCCCTCGGTCGTTTTTGGACGCCCCCTCCCCGGGCGCTCCTGGAGCCATCTTAGGCAGTGCCCCCCCCCCCCCCTCCAGGAGGCCAAGATGTGGCCAAAACCTTAGAGTAACATCGGTGATGTTGACACTGTCGCCGAGGCCTCCTGGAGCGTCGTAGGGTGCCTCTGGGAGGCCTCTTGGGACCTCCTGGGGGTCCCCCCCCCCAGGAGGCCAAAGTGTGGCCAAAACCTTCGAGTAACATCGGTGATGTTGGCACTGTCGCCGAGGCCTCCTGGAGCGTCGTGGGTGCCTCTGGGAGGCCTCTTGGGACCTCCTGGGGGTCCCCCCCCCCAGGAGGCCAAAGTGTGGCCAAAACCTTCGAGTAACATCGGTGATGTTGGCACTGTCGCCGAGGCCTCCTGGAGCGTCGTGGGTGCCTCTGGGAGGCCTCTTGGGACCTCCTGGGGGTCCCCCCCCCCCCCGAGGCCTGTGGCGACGAGCGAGGGGCACGCACCCGCGTGGACCCACCGGGGGCGGGGCGGGCCCAGACCCCCCTCGAGGCATGCGCGGGCCACGACGGGCGCTGTGACCCTGTCTTCGGCCTCGGGGGCAGGAGGAGGAGGAGGAGGAGGAGGAGGAGGAGGAGGAGGAGGAGGGTAGAGGAGGAGGAGGAGGAGGAGGAGGAGGAGGAGGGAGGAGAGAGGAGGAGAGGAGAGGAGGAGAAGAGGAGGAGGAGGAGGAGGTAAAGGAGGAGAGGAGGAGGAGGAGGCGGAGGAGGAGGAGGGTAAGAAGGAGGAGGGAAGCGGAGGAGGAGGAGGAGGAGAGGAGGAGGAGGAGGGATTGGAGGAGGAGAGGAGGAGAGGGAGGAGGAAGGAGGAGGAAAAGAAAAGCCGTCGGGGGTAGGGGTTCGTCTCCGCGAAGGGCGCGCCGGTGCTGGGCCTCGGGACCCTCAAAGAACGACTCGGGATGTCTAGGCTTCCCAGGTGGGGTCCGAGCAGGTGGGGTTAGAGGATCGCGCCGCATCGCCGATGCATTGGCGATGCGGCGCGATCCTCCGACCACATCTGCTCGGACCCCACCTGGGAGGCCTCTAGGATGAAGAACTGGTCCAGGGAAATGGATCGAGACCTCCAGGGGTCGGCGTCATGAAAAATCATGGCGTCGAGCTTCTGGGAAGGGGGCTATGGGTGCGTGTTGACGGGTGGGGGTCCCCGCTCGAACGGGCGCCTCCCCCAGGTTCCGACAGCCCGCATCCACATTCACTGCCAGTCCTCCTCCCTCCGACCCCCAAATGGGATTGGGGTGTGTTGTGCGCTCGTCCTCTCTTGGGGTGTGCTCTGAACAGAATCTCGATCTGAATCCGGCCGTGGCGACGAGGAGTTTCCCAGGAGGCCCAGAATCGAAGAACAAAACATTGAAGAAATAGAAGAATCGTTTGGAATTCCGCGCGGATGTCTTGGATCGGCGCTGGGTGCCCCTGGCGGCGCCTCCGGCACAAGTCCTGGCGGGCTCCGCGCGCCAGGGAGGGGGGCCAGCGCCGATCCAAGAAATCGACAGTGTGCCTCCATCGAGGGAAGATGATCCCGATCTCGGCGATGGTGGTAATTCTCGGGCTTCCTGAGAGGCCGAAATATTACCACCGTCATCAAAATCTGGATCGTTCTCCCCGTGGAGGCAACCCCTGGTTTTGGTGCTGGTTCCCACCTCCAGGCCTCCAATTCTTGGGGCGTGCCCTGACCAGGACTTCGACGGGAATCTGGCCGAGGCGACGAGGACCTTCCCTGGAGGCCCAGAAACCTCAACCCCCGAAGCCTCGAGAACATCGATGCTCCCCAACTCGCTCGAGGTTCCGCCCCGCTCAAGGGCCCGCCGCGCAAGGTGGAACGCCGAGGGTGAACGCCGCGATCGTTCCAGGTTGAACGCTGCACGAAACCAGCGCACAGGTCGGCAGCGCGCGGACGGGACGCATCTTCCAGTATTCCCGCATCCGATGATGTCATTGGATGCTGTTCCTCCCATGGCGCCTCATCCTCATCCCCGACCTCCTTCCACCCGCACATCTCCCTCGTCCTTCTCTGCTCCTCCCAGCTCGAACCTCGATCCATCGAATCTCGATCCTTGATCCTCGAACCATCCCCCATCGCCCCCCCCGCGACAGCTTGTGCAGAGGAGGAGAGGAGGAGGAGGAGGAGGAGGAGGAGGAGGAGGAGGAGGAGGAGGAGGAGGATGGAAGAGAGGAGGAGGGATGGACGGCTCCCAGCGAGTTGGCAGGCAGCGAGTGGATCGACGCCATTCGACGAAGTCAGTCTCTCTTCGCAATGTGCCACCTGCACCAATTCCAGCGCCTCAGCTGGACGTGTCATTGGCTTCTTTATGGTGAGTGCTGTGCTGCGTGCTGGCGCATGGCTGCACGGTGGAAGTGATCAGGGACGTTGGCACCAGCCCGCGTTTTCCGGGCATGCTCACCTTGCTTGGTGTCACCAGCTCTGACACGCAGTACCGAATTGTTCGGCTTCCGCGGCGTTGTCCCAGCGACATACCCATCGGTTGTCGACGGTCAGATCCGCAGCCACGTTGGGACCACGCCACTCAGCAGATGGTTGGAGGCTCCATCGACGACAAGTAGCAGCTCTGGGTCACCAACGCCGAGCTCGACCGTGCTGACTTGCACGACATCGATTGCACCTCGCAGCCAGCGTACTTTGGCCGAGCTCGACCGCTCTGCTTCACTTCCACGCCTCTGCCTGCTCCCATGGCGCTGGCTTTTCCAGTGCTCAGCCCTGCTGCCCTCTGGTGGAGGCTGCTGACACGCTGCTTTGAAGGTCTTGCGAGGTGACAGCCGCCGCATTTGCGAGCTGGTACCCTTCGCCCAGCGCGCAGTGTCCAAGCTCAGCTTATGTTTATATGCGCTCCCTCAGAAGAAGCTGAGCCTTGGACACAGCAGCTGCTAGACTATGCTTTCTCTCTGCCGTATGCCCTGGCTTCTGCAGCAGCGCAAGCGACCAAGGTTCGCGCCATCGTTGTCTTTCGAGTTGCCCAGAAAGCCAAGCAAACAGGGTGGCGCGAGAAGGTGCGTCGGCACAGCCGTGGTGGCGCTGCTGCCCTCTTCGCTGTCACCAAGCCCGCCACGCCGTGGCACTCCAGCAAGTTTAACGCTGCAAGGGCGCCGTGCGCAGTTCAGGAGGAGGTGGAGACTCTCACTCGTGGGTGGTCGGACGGGTGGAATGTTGGACATGCCTCGGGCAGCATTCCGTGGCCGTCGTATCTCGGACCTCACTTTGAGCGACCGTCGCTCGAAGCCTTCAAGAGAACCATGCACAGTTTTCCCAAACGCCCAGGATGTGGTTTTGATCAGATTTGCCCTCGGCGACTTCTTGGGTGTTCGAACCCCGCCGTGGTATCCTTGCTCGCCCTGCTGGTCGATGTTGAAATTTCCTGCGACTGGCCGCGTATCTGGACCGAGGTGGTGTTTATTTCCAAGCGCGCCGGTGGCCTTCGGCCCACTACGTGCAGGCACATTCTTGTGCACATTCGAGGACGACTGCGCAAAGGGCTTGTTGCCCAGTGGCAAGCGCGCACTCCTCGTCCCTATTGGTGGTCCACGGCAGGCAAATCCAGCGACGTATTGGTCTGGTTGCAGTTTGCCCCTGCCGAGCGGGGTCGAGTCAAAGGCTTTTATAGTGCCCTCGCTTTGCTTGACTTGCAGAAGGCTTTCGAGTGTATTCAGCACTCTGAGCTTTTAGCCGTCGCCGTCTTGACTGGGTTTCCGACTCGTCAGTTGAAGCTCTTGGTCGAGCTTCATCGGCGCCCAGGGTCCTGGCGCTTAACGATGCAGTGTCGTGCCCCCGTTCTACCTTGCAAGCTGTGCTGCCAGGTTGTCACTCCGCCGCGCTCATGTTGCAGCTCGTTTTAGTGCTGCCACTCGACACACTGCAGGCAGCCTTCAGGCACATGCATGTAGGCAATGTGATTGACGAGTGTGTCTTGCAGAGGCTCGGTCGTGAGCCTGATGTCGCAGACGAGCTTGTCGGCGCAATCTTGTCTTTGCATGCTGAATTGAAAAAGATGCGGCCCCCCATCGCCTTGAAAAAGAGCCGCGCTGTTGCCTCCTCCCCCGGTCTGCGCACATCTCTTGCGCAGCTATTGATCAGGTTTCAGGCGGTTGGCACTCGTACTGAACGCAACTTGGGCATTGACTTTGCGTCGGGCAAGACGGCCCCCCAGGCCAATCGCGCTAGTCGGAATAAGCCAGCCAGGGTTCAGACTAGCAAGATTCGCGCGTTTACTAGGCGTGTGAAGAAGCATATGCTTCACAACATGGTCCAGAGTGCCTCTCTGTCGCCCTCCAAGTATGGCCACAAGGTGCTAGGGTCCACTGGCGTTAATCTTAGGCAAGGTCGCATGATGCAGGCACAGGTTCAGTTGCATAGGCTTCATGGCAAGTCCATTACTCTTATAATCACGTTGGCTCCCTCCCCTCGCACTGACCCCGCCTATTCCTTCGACGTCGACGCGCTGTGCTCGCATGCCGCCGATGTTTGGGAGCAGCGGCTTCCGCGCAGGATGCTGGAGCAAGGGCGGAGAGACGCGCCTGAGCGGTTGAGGGGGAATCAGAACCTCTGGGCTAGCATCCGCGGGACTCTGCTTGCGTTGCCACTGGTCTTCGAATCGGCGTTGTTCTTGACGGCTTTTCCCTGGCCCACCGACAGTTGGGCGGCATAGGCGTTGCCGAGGTCGGGCCCAGGACCGTCGCTCGCTGCCTTTCCAGAGTTGTCGACGCTTGGCTCTGGAGCAAGGTGGCCGTTCGCGAAGGGGTCCCCGACCTTGATCAGGGATGCATCACCGAGCTCCTTCGCCGTCTTTTGCGGTCCACGCAGCCACTTCCCACGGAGAAGGGCGATTTTCAAACGGTTGTTTGTGGGGGGGGGAATGGCCTCAGCAAAGACAATGGGCATGCAGCCTCGCCGCTGACCCCTTGTGCAAGCCGTGCCAGGAGTCCCCAGGCATTATGTTGCATCTACGCGCAGTTTGTGGAGGTCACGATGTGGTGCCGCCCGACACGCAGCCTCCCGAGCTTTTGGAGCCCTTGCTCAGGTCATGCTCCGATGCCCTCCGTCGCCTCTCCTCCGAGAGACTGCTCGCGCCCGATGCGCTGCTGCCTGCTGATCGACGGTTCGCTGCTGGACCTGCGGGCATGTCCGGACATTTTTTTCTGGACGGGAGCTGGATGGACCAGCATCTTCCGCGGCACGCTCAAGCAGCTGCCTGGGCTGTCGTTGCTGCGCAGCCTGAATATCCCTTCCGAGTTCTGTCCGCCACTGTCGGCGTTGCCACGTTGCCGTGACATCGATTGCGCGGAGTTGCGTGCCTTCCTGCGCGCTCTCCAGCACTCGGCGCCAGGCAGCACCTTTTTTAAAATACGGACTCCAGCTCTGTACATGGCGGAGTGCAGAGAGGTCGCCGTGCTTGCACCTCTGCGCCCTTGGCCCGGCCTGAAGTTTGGGCCCAGGTCTGGAACCGCGTCGAGGACCAGGGCGGAAGCGAGCAGATTGACCTCCGCCACGGCACAGCTCACTGCACCGAGGCGCGTGTTCAGTTTGGCCTTGCCACTCGCCCCGAGCAGATCGGGCATTCCGAGGTTGACAATTGGTCCCAGAGGGTTGCTCCGCGGGCGCGGATCCCCGAGAGGCCCCGTCAGGCGCGGTTGGCCACGGCCGCTGTCCTCGAAGCTTGGGGCACCTGGGTCCGTCGCCTCGGCCCGCGCGTGTGCGATCTCGCTGGTGTGCACGCTAGTTGAGGTGAAGCAGCGGAGCCAAGGAGGTGCCCAGGGGCGCGTTCCGGCTCGTGGTGTCTCCTCCGCTGCTCGTCGCGCCCCTCGCTTTCTCTCGGGCCGATCAAGCCTGCGCGCGCGGCCCTCGCTCGAGGACGCCAGCGCGTGGTGCCTCCCTGCCAGGTGGGCGGGGCGAGCGGGCGGGCGCGGTGCGTCGTGTGTCGTGTGTGCGGGGAGGGGGGGGCCGAGGCCTCGGCAGCTCTCTCCGCCTCTTGTCCTGGGCCGCCCGCTCCCGCCACGGGGAGGGGGCGCGGGTGCCGGCCAAGCTCGGCCGTGCGCCCGCTCGACACCAGATCGGTGGGGTCTGGCGGACCCTTTAGCCAACCCTTCAAGCCTGCCGACGTCGTTCGAGCTGGTGAGGGTTTCGGCGATGCTGGCGTTTTGGCCGTGTCGCACTCAACTCGTTCCGAGTTTTCCGTCGGCGGGAGTGATGTTGAGGACTTCGGGCGGTGGCACGAGCGGTGCCAACCCAAGGGCATGAGTCGCCCGCCCGAGTCATGTGGGCGTGACAGGACTTGTTGCGCTCCTGGGCTGGAAGGGAGGGAGGGAGGGGGGATGAGGAGGAAAACTGGGACGAGGAGGAGCCGGCGGAGCAGGGGGACGCGGGGAGAGTGTGCTTGTGTACCCCCCACCCTCCCCCCGCACGCAGTTGGCGCAGCGGCCGTGTCACCAGCTCGCCGTCGCCGCCGCTGGCCCCCTGGGCCGCAGCACCGGTGCGCCCCCCTGGGGAGCGTGGGGTCGGGAGCGGAAAAGAGGGGGGTGATGACTAGGGGGGGGTGGATTTCATGGCGCGGGCCATGATTTTTCCTCAGATTTCATGGCGCCTCTTCTTATTTCATTACGTCCCAGGCCCCCCCGCTGGGCCGCGCACATGCCGCCGGTCATGATTTGCGCCCCCCTCTTGGCCGCTCCCGATGGGGTCGGGGGTAACGATAGCGGGGGATACGCATAAGGGGGGGATGCATCGTCCTCGACTGGTTAATACATCAACGCTGCACCGTTGAGACCAGGGCACGTTGCCCAACGACATATGTGGGCCATGCATCGACGGTGCATGCACGATGCATGGGGCGGTCTGCATCGACGATGCGTCCACGATACATGGGGGATGCATCGGCGATTCGAAGTCGATGCATGCCCTCCTATGCCTGTCCCCCCTATAGTTGCTCCTCTGGGTGGGATCCCGCTGCTGCTCGTCGGGGAGGGCAAGTCGGGGGCGTCCACGAGCGGAGGTCCTGCCGTTGTGAGAAAAATGCGCGGCCGAGGGTGTTCGCCACTTTTGTGGCTCTGGGGGCCCTCGCTGGGCCCTGGCACCACCAGAGAACAGCTCTGGATAAACAAACCGTCCTCGGGAGAGGTTCCAGGTCTGTGGGGAGCCACGTCGTGAAGAATCACGACGGAAGATCTCTGGGGGCGTGGGGCGAGGACGAGAAGGCATCCAAGGTAGGCAGGGATTCGCCGCGTATGCTCGGACGTTCTCGCAGCCGCGCCTCGCGGAGAGCGCGCCGCGCGGGACGGCCGCGGGAGAGCCGAGCAGCGGCCGGGGCCGGAGAGCGCTCTCCTCTCCAGGACCACCAGAGCAGGCACGTCAAAGGTGGTCTTCACGCCTCGCCCCTGAAGCTGACGAAGAGGTGCACAGTCCACCCCTGCGCGTGTGTCCAACGTTTTGGCTTGAGGCCGGGTGTGGTGCAGGAGTGTCAGGTTGACCCAACAGGTTGCCTGCGCCCCTTGACGTCCGTTTGGCGTGCTCTGCAGACCTGGACCCCGCAGCCCTGCTCAAGAAATAGACACTGGTCGGGGCCACAGAATACCCCAGATTGAAGAGCCCCCTCCTCTCAGGAGAGGAGAAAACACACAGACACAATTAATCGCCGACTCCCAGGAAAGTATGGGAAACTAGGGGAAGGGCGGGAGAGGAGGACGAACACCCAGAAAATATAATGGAAGATATATGAGGCCTCCTGGATATTTGTGCCTATTCATTTGTGTCCCTGGGCCCCTCTTTGTCCTCTTCTTTCCACGTGCTCCTTGGCCCCCCTCGTCCGCGCACATGGCCTCGGACCATACGTTGCGCTGAGCCCCCATCCTCCCGCAGTGGCCACGGCGCCCCCCCCGAAGGAGAGGGGGTTTCTCCTGGGAGAAGGCGCCCTCTTGGGCGAAGTCGGGCATGTTCCTTCTACAGGAGGAATACCCAAAAGTAGTCCGAAAATGGTCTGCGGACGATGTTTCGACTATGTTGTGACTATTTCTGCGTATCTCGTTGACTATCTACTTGTCCTCCAACGTCCGCCTGTGGGAGAACATGCCCGACCTGACTCTTGGGCCTGGTCCCTGCCCTGCCAGGCCGGGGGGCCCTCGAGAACGACCCCGGGCGAAGAGGTCGGACCCCAGGACCCCAGGTAAGGGGACCAGGTTAGTGGTAGGGCCCCAGAGCCCTTGAATTGGCCAGAGTCACTAAACCAGGTCTGCCGTAGCTGGTGTTTTTCGGGTGACGGCAGCACTGGTTCGTGGAACGGGGCGGGGGGGCGCACCCCAGTACACATCACTAAACCAGGTCCCACTAAACCCAGTTCTGCCAACGCCCGAGGATGGCTGGAGCTGGCGGGGGCTCCCAGGTGGCCCAGCAGTGGTTCCGGCCAGCAGTCGGCGGCGAGCGAGGGGGTCAAGCAGTGGCGAAGCGTCCTTGCGTGCCTGTGGGCCTACCGAACAATGTTCTAAGAACCTCTTGTGGCTTCCACGACATGTTCTTAGAGCATTTCTGGCTGGGCCTGTCTTGTTTTAACACACCGGACTAATGCTCCAGGAACGTTGTCTTTGTTATTAGAACATGTTTGGGTTCTAAAAACATGTCGTGGTAGGCCTATAGGAATGCCGGGACGGTCGGTCACTGCTCAAGGGGGGGAACCGAGAAGGAGAAGGCCTTCTCAGAAGGCGGCGGGACTTCTCAGAAGCCCTCACGCCAGTGAGAAGTTCTTTCCGTCTTCGGGGAAGTCTTGGAACACTTCTCGGAGGGCCAGAGGACTTCCGAGCTTTCTGAAAAGTCCCGCCGCCTTCTGAGAAGCCCTCCTGCTTCTCACTTCCCCCCCTCGCTTGGCGCCGGGGCAGGAAGAGCGGGCAGGTTCGAGAGGTGCTGGGCTCGGAGAGGTGTTTGGCCTTCTGCGGCCCCATGGGGGCTGCTTCTGGGCCCCGGGGCCGCGAGCAAAACGGGTCCGGGATGAATCATTGCACCAGATGGACCCCGGGAGGCGTCCGGGGACCGATTTTGAATGGATGTCGCCCCCCCTTCCTCACCGATTTGCTGGCGTCCCAGCCAAATCAGACCCCCCAGCCGCCTCCCAACGCCCCCGCAGGGCCTGCTTACAGTCAGTTCGTTGAGGTAATTAGGGTCCAGGTCGAGGTCGGAAGGGGCTTGGTGGTTCCTCAGGTCTGGGTGCGTTCCGTTGCTTTTCGAGTGGCGAGCCCCTTGGGTGTTCTTTCAGTTTGCTAGCACGCGCGGACTCAGTTTGTCGATCATGCTCCTGGGAAGGGGTTCGGTCGTTCCTTCGAATCCTACGGATCGACTTGGAGGAAAAGGGTTTCCTTCCTTATCAGCAGCCCGACTGTACCTCACGACACGTTTCCTTCATGCCAGCTCCCGCGAGGCGCAGGAAGCGCAAGATGTGCAAAAAGCCACCAATGCCTTCTTGTTGTTTCGTGATTCGTGCCTGCTAGATTCGGCCCACCCAGACAAGTCGACTGAGGAGATCTGAACCAGTTCACTCCACACTGGCATTCGAGTGTACTGCTGCAGTCCACAGTCGGTGTCGCTAATCGACGTTCGCTTCGCGAGACACTTTCGGCTGTGTGCTGGACGTCGGTTGGCTGTCCCACTGGGGCCCACTAGGAACGCGGTGCCGCGCGCACGTCGAGTGCCCCTGGTAGCTTTCCCTGAGGGGCGGCTTGCGAAGGGGGGGTTTTGATCCACCCCGATGGATGGCGTCCTGGCCTTTGCTGTGATGTCTCGGAGGTTTCTCGGGGGCCCTCCGGCGCCGGGAGACCTTGGGGGAGCTGTGGGGTAGCTCTCGAAGCAGCGTTGGGCCATCGTGGCAGCACCGGCGGCGGCCTGGGGCGCTCCTGGAGGCCGCGAGCAGCCTTCAAGCGCCCTGGGCGGCGTTGGGCCGCGCAGGAAATAGAGAGTCTCGCGACGGGGGGTGATGCATGCAGGGGGCGGGGTGCCTAAGAATGGGGGAAGGAAGAATGATATAAACATAACAACTCGGAGATCCTCGCGGATTTCTCGGATCGGCGCTGGGCCCCTGGTGCGCGGAGCGCGCCAGGGGCGGCGCTGGAGGCGCCGCCAGGGGGGTCGAGCGCGGATCCGAGACATCCGCGCGGACCTCCGAGTTGTTATTTTTATGTCATGCTTCGTTCCCCTAGAGAAGATTACAGACACCCTACCAGACGGCACTTCGGCGTTCTGCCACGCCTTTTAGCGTGCCAGGAGGCACGCTGGGCGAGCTTCTTGGAGGCAGCTCGAGCAAGCGTGCCAAGATGGCGACCAGGGGAGTTTCGGGGATGTACTGCGCGCGAAGGCCTTACGGCCGGTGCCGCCGACACTGTTCGCTAGGGCGGGGAGGAGGAGTAAGAGGATTTCGCAGTAGGAGGAGGAGAAGGAAGTTGAGGAGGAGGAGGAGGAGGAGGTGGAGGAGGAGGTTTGGGGGCACGTTTTCTGTGGCCACGGCTGGACGCAGCTCGCAAAAGACCCCGAGATGGCCACCAGGCGAGATACAGGGATCTGGCTGGAGCGGCTTCGGCCAGGGGAGGGTGCCACCATGATGGAGGATTTGGCCAGGCGGATGTGTGTTTGCGATGTTCGGCATCCAGGGCATCAAAAGGCACTCGTGGACGCAGCATAGATTGGATGAGCATGATGTCTCAGAGTCCCGCCTGCATTTTTCGGATCGGCGCTGGGCCCCCCTGGCGGCACGCCCCTGGCGCTCTTCGCGCGCCAGGGCTGGGGGGTCCAGCGCTGACCCAAGAAATCTGCGCGGACCTCCGAGAAATTCTTCTCGGTTCGCGTATCCCAGCCCGTTCAGAAAATGTGTCTATGAGGGTTGGTTGGGAAAGGGACGACGAGACACAAGCAGTTAAACAACGCAGGCAGCCAGGATGAACAGAGAGATCTCTGGGAGCCAAGGGGGTGGCCTTGGTGGACCCCTGGAGAATGGGGACCAGGGCAGGAGGAGGATCAAGAGGAGGCAAACCGCCTCTTGGGGTCCTCGTGGGACGCTCTTGGGGCGTTCCTGGGCACTCTTGGGACCCATGGAGGGCCTCTTGAGGCCATCGTGGCGGCCAGCAAAGCAGAGGGGGTCCCGATTTTGCTCCCCCCTCTTGGGCCATCAACATCGCCTCTTGGGGGGCTCTTTGGCCGACCTTGGGCGCTCGTGGTGCAGTGTTGGGGGCTTCGTTGGCCCCTCCTTGGACCCCTCTGGGGGTGCTCTTTGGCCAACTCGGGGCAATCTTGAGGCCTCAAAAGCTCATCGGTCGCGAAAAGGCGAACATGTAGCAATCATTGATTTGTCTCAAGTTGTTGGAAGTGTTTGGCCTCCTGGGGGGGGAGTCCTGAGGGGCTCCGAGAATACGTACAGCCGTCTTGCAGTCCCCGTCGGGCCTCTTGGCTCTTGGGGGCATGTCGGATGTTGTTTTGAAATAGGTTCGGCTATCTTGAGCCGCCTTGGAGGCCATCTTGGAGCATCAGGAGCCCACTTCGAGCCATCTTAGGCCGTCTTGCCTGCCCTACCCCTCGCTCAACCACCTAAGAAACCTCAGGGAGGGGAGGGGGAGGGTGCTCCTCCCCGAAGGGAAGGGGGGGTTGGGAAGAGGAAAGGAAGAGATCGTCAGACCATCTACGCCAAAAGGGCTGCTGGGAGTCTGCGCATGCCTCGTGTCGTTCCTCTACGCTGGGGATGACCAACCTGTCTCCAGGAAGTAGCATGAGTAGCCTCGAGAGCGGGGCGCAAGCAGGGATGTGTGTTTGTTGCGGTGCGCTGCTGACCACCAGGCTCCAAGTGCAGGCAGAACAATTAGGGTCTTGGGTGGCAGCAGGCTTGTACAGAGCCGTTGGAGTACTTCGAGCTGGGGTTTAGAGATGGCGTGGGGACCGAGGGGAGCGACGACGCAGGGATCCCAGGCGAGCTGCTGCCAATCCACCACACTCACTTCAGGAGTGCATGGAGGCCCTCTTCCACCAATCCAAATGGGGGGAGTCGAGCAAGGAGCCAAGACATCCGACCGGGCCTCCGAAAGTGCATCGTCATGCTGTTAGTTCTTCTTTTATGATTCAGAACATGCGAGGCGTGCACAGACAGCTGGGACATCGGCGTCAGCAGGGGATGATGATGATGATGATGATGATAATGATGACAATGATGATAATGATGATGATGATGATGATGATGATGATGATGATGCTGATGCTGATGCTGATGCTGATGCTGATGCTGATGCTGATGCTGATGCTGATGGGGATGCTGATGATGACGATGATGATGATGAGGATGATGAGGATGATGCTGATGATGAGGATGATGATGAGGATGATGAGGATGATGAGGATGATGAGGATGATGAGGATGAGGATGAGGATGAAGATGATGAGGATGACGATGAGGATGATGATGCTGAGGTTGAGGTTGATGCTGATGCTGCTGATGATGATGATGATGATGATCGTGCTGATGATGATGATGATGATGATGATGATGATGATGATGATGATGATGGTGATGATGATGATGCTGATGATGCTGATGATGAGGAGGAGGATGGTGATGATAATGATGCTGGTGATGGTGATGATGATGACGACGCTGATGATGCTGGTGCTGATGCTGATGGCGATGATGAAGATGATTATGATGATGAGGAGGAGGATGAGAATGATGATGATGATGATGATGATGATGATGATGATGATGATGATGATGCTGATGCTGATGCTGATGCTGATGCTGATGCTGATGCTGATGCTGATGCTGATGCTGCTGATGATGATGATGTTGATGATGGTGGTGGTGGTGATGCTGATGATGGTGATGATGAAGAGGATGAGGAGGATGACGATGATAAAGTTCTTAGCCGTGTAGCGCACGGCGGGACGCCAAGCTTCCAAAGAACAAGCTGGTCGGAGTTGTATCTGGTCGGAGTTGTCGGGCTGGTCTGGTTTGAGCCTGGTGCTGAAGCTTTAGCTAAAGCTTTAGCTTAGGATTCAAGCGAGAGTGGTTTAGGGGAGGTCCCGGAATGCATTTTCAACGACGACGACCGAATTGCAGTTTTTTTTGCATTGCAGTTTTTTTTGCATCTGGTCTGGCTGGTCTGGTTGGAGCCTTGTGCTGAAGCTTTAGCTTAGGATTCGGGCGAGAGTGGTTTAGGGGAGGTCCAGGGATGCATCTTCAACGACGACGACCGAAAAACAGTTTTTTTTGCATTGCAGTTTTTTTTGCATTGCAGTTTTTTTTGCATCTGGTCTGGCTGGTCTGGTTGGAGCCTTGTGCTGAAGCTTTAGCTTAGGATTCGGGCGAGAGTGGTTTAGGGGAGGTCCAGGGATGCATCTTCAACGACGACGACCGAAAAGCAGTTTTTTTTGCATTGCAGTTTTTTTTGCATTGCAGTTTTTTTTGCATCTGGTCTGGCTGGTCTGGTTGGTCTGGTCTGAGCCTTGTGCTGAAGCTTTAGCTTAGGATTCGGGCGAGAGTGGTTTAGGGGAGGTCCAGGGATGCATCTTCAACGACGACGACCGAAAAGCAGTTTTTTTTGCATTGCAGTTTTTTTTGCATTGCAGTTTTTTTTGCATCTGGTCTGGCTGGTCTGGTTGGTCTGCTCTGAGCCTGGTGCTGAGGCTTTAGCTGGCGTTGGCATGGCGTTGGGTAGAAGGAGGGGGAGGAGGAAGAGCATCACCATCTCTGACGATTCCAGACTGGCGCCGTCTGGGGGGGTACGTGGTCACGCATGGACCCCCAGCGCGGCGCTGCTCGGCGATGGAGCTTACTTAGCTGTACTCCACAACGGCCCAGGTCGAGAAAAAACGCGGCCGCTCCTCGATCCTGGTCTTGTTACTCTGGTCGTGTTAGTCTGGTCTGGTCTGGCTGGTCTCGCGTCGACTGGTTGGTCGAGTAGTTCACCTCGTTGGTCTGGTTCGTCTGGTGTGGTACGTCCGATTGGTTCGGTTTGTCTGGTTCGGGTTGCTTTATCGGTCTGGTTCGCCAGGCTGGTCTAATTGGTCTGGCTGGTCTGGTCGGTCTGGTTGGTCTAGCTGGTCTGCTTGGTCTGGCTGTTTTTTTGCTCGTTGGTCTCGTTGGTCTAGCTGGTTTCGTCTGGTTGGTCTCATTGATTGGTCTGGCTGGTTGATTGGTCTGGCTGGTCTGGCTGGTCTGGTCTGCTCTGGATGGACTGGTTGGTCTGGCTGGTCTGGTCTGGTTTGGTCTGCCTGACCGGATCGACTGGTCAAGCTGGTCTGCTTGGTCTGGCTGGTATGTTTTTTCTCGTTGGTCTCGTTGGTCTGGTTGGTCTTGTCTGGTCTGCTCTGGCTGGTCTCGTTGGTCTGGTTGGTCTGTCGCGTTGGTCTGGCTGGTCGGGTTCGTCTGGGTGGTCTGGTCTGGTTGATTGGTCTGGCTGGTCTGGCTGGTCTGGTCTGCTCTGGATGGACTGGTTGGTCTGGCTGGTCTGGTCTGGTTTGGTCTGCCTGACCGGATCGACTGGCCAAGCTGGTCTGGTTGCTTGGTCTACTTGTTCTGCTGTCTGCTTAGTCTAGCTGGTGTGGTTGGTCTGGTTGGTCTGGCTGGTCTGCTTCGTTTGGTTGGTCTGGTTAGTCTGGCTGGTCTGGTCTTGTTGGTCTGGTTGGTTGGTCTGGCTGGTCCGGCCCGTCAAGCTGGTCTGGTTGGGGTTGGTCTGGCTGGTGTAGCTGGTCTAGCTGGTCTTGTCTGGCTGGTCTGTTTGGTCTGGCTGGTCTGGTCTGGTCTGTCTGGCCTGATCGGTTGGTCTACAGGTCTGGTCTCATTGATTGGTCTGCCTGGTCTGCTTGGTCTGGCTGGTCTGCTTCGTCTACTTCCTTTAATTGGTTTGGTTGGTTGGCCCGGTTAGTCTGGCGCGTTCGGTTCTGGCTGGTATGCTTGGTCTGGCTGGTCTGATTGGTCTGGTTGGTCTGGCTGGTCTGGTTCGTCTGGTTCGTCAGGTTGGTTGGCCGGGTCGCGTCGCGCCGTCGTCCTCGTCCCCACCCTCGATTTTCTCGTCGTCGTCGTCGTGGTCAGCGTCGTCGTCGTCGTCGTCGACGTCGTCGTCGTCCTGCCATTTGCGTCGCCGCAACCGGGCGCGGGACCGAAAGCGCTGAAACGTCGAGCCCCACTGCGGCGGAATTGAGGTGGCGGAGAGGAACATCAGCAGCCATATCAGTTCTTATGCCCCAAAGCAAGGTAAGGCGCTGGGGCATAAGAACTTTGCGCCTCGAGCGGCTTAGAATAAGAAGGAGGAGGAGGATGGTGATGGTGATGGTGATGGTGGTGGTGGTGATGGTGATGGTGATGGTGATGGTGATGATGATGATGATGAGGAGGAGGAGGAGGAGGAGGAGGAGGAGGAGGAGGAAGAAGGGGCGGGGGAGTGAGGGCGGGAGGGAGGGAGGGGGGAGGGATGGGAGGGAGGGGGAGGGAGGGAGGGATGGGAGGGAGGAGGGAGGGGAGGAGGAGGAGGAGGAGGAGGAGGAGGAGGAGGACGAGGAGAGGCGAGGAGGAGGACGAGGAGGAGGGAGTGAGGAGGAGGAGGAGGAGGAGGAGGAGGAGGAGGAGGAGGAGGAGGAGGAGGAGGGAGGGGGTTGAAGGAGGGGAGGCAGGAGGAGGAGGAGGAGGAGGAGGCAGGAGGAGGAGAAGGGAGGTGGTGAGGAGGCGGGAGGAGGAGGAGGAGGGGAGGGAGAATAGGAGGGAGGTGGGGCGAGGAGGATAGGAGGCGGAGGAGGAGGAGGAGGAGGAGGAGGAGGAAGAAAGAGGGGGCGGGGGAGGAGGGCGGGAGGGGGGAGGGGAGGGTGGGTGGAGGGAGGGAGGGAGGAGGGAGGCGGGAGGAGGAGGAGGAGGAGGAGGGGAGGAGGAGGAGGGACGAGGAGGAGGACGAGGAGGAGGACGAAGAGGAGACGAGGACGGAGGGAGGAGAGGAGGAGGAGGAGGAGGAGGAGGAGGAGGAGGGGCGGGAGGGGGTTGAAGGAGGGTGAGGAGGAGGAGGAGGAGGAGGAGGAGGAGGAGGTGGAGGACGGGGGGAGGAAGAAGTGGTGAGGGAGGCGGGAGGAGGAGGAGGGAGGAGGGGGAGGGGAGAATAGGAGGGAGGAGGGGGAGGAGGATGAGGAGGAGGAGGAGGAGGAGGAGGAGGAACAAGAGAAGGAGGAGGAGGAGGGAGGAGGAGGGAGGAGGAGGAGGAGGAGGAGAAAAAGGATGAGGAGGAAAAGGAGGAGGGGAGGAGGAGGAGGAGGAGAAAAAGGAGAGGGGAGGAGGAGGAGGAGGAGGAGGTGGAGGGAAAAAAGGAGGAGGAGGAGGAGGAGGAGCCGCCGCCGTGGGCCCTGCCCCCCAGGAGGCGAGTTCGACCCAGACAGCCCGGGGGCGTGCATACAGAGGAGCCGCGCCGCCGCCGCCGCCCCCGTGCTTGGGGAGGTTCCCCTGGAGTGGGGCGGCCCCGGCTGGCCTCAACAGCCTTCGTCGTTGCTGGCGCCTTTCTCGAAGGCCCCCCTCCTCGAGGAGGAGGAGGGGCGATCCTCCTCCCTCCTCCTCCTCCTCCTCTCCTCCTCCTCCTCTCCTCCTCCTCCTCCTCCTCCTCCTCCCCCTCCTTTCCTCGCCTGCTGGCGGCCCCCCCAGGGAGTCCCCCCTCCTGGAGGTCCAGACGGCCCCCCCAGGGAGTCCCGGCTGGCCTCAACGGGTCCCGCCTCCGACGGCACCCCCCGGGAGCGCTCCGCGCCCCTGGACGGAGGTGCCGAGACCCGCCCCGGACTGCTCGGGGGGCCTGCTGAGGCCCGGCTGGGACCACCTCTCGGATTATGATGTTCCAACCTGTTTTAGCCTTGACCACCAGAAAGAATTCCGAGCACCAGAAAAAGCACCGAAACTCTGTGGTTTTCACGTGTCGGGCCTTGGGAGACACTCGCCCGACACTGTCTCAAGACTCTTTCGACACTCTTTCGACACGTTTCCGTGTGCTCGAAATTACTTCTGCGATGTGGTCCCTAAGTACGATGGGAGCAACATAACTCTCGGAGGTCGACAGACCTCCTACCCTGACACGTCGATTAGTGAATTGGCCGTGTTCGGTTCGCGAGAGGGCGTCGCGGCCTTTATTTTTGCGGGTCCAGGTCCGTCGGATTCGGTCCCAGGCCGTCCTCACGAAAGGGAGGTTTACTAAATGGAGGTTTGTCCACCGCCGAACCTCTGGGGTCGGGGATCTACTGGCACGGGTCAAACCAGACCCAGTTCAGTCAGGCCCTGCAGGATCCCGCAGGATCCCGCAGGATCTTGCAGGATCCTGCGCCCAAACCCGGGTCAGTGCGCCCCTGGCCCTGCAGGATCTTGCAAGGTCCGGCGTTCTGACTGACCCCCGTTTGCATTGACCCCGTCTCTTGGGCCCTGAGGGGCGGCTTGTTGAGGCCAGCCGGGTCTCCCTGGGGGGGGGAGATCGCCAGCCCGAGACATACCCGTACAATCAAGATTCGAAGGAGGAGAACCTTCATCAATACGCGGCTGGAACGAGGATTGAGATCAGCCCTAGCTGTGGAGGGGTACCCTGATGTTCTCCTGGTTTGGGCCGTCCACGGAATGACCTTCGTTTGGCGCATTTCCATGGGCCATCATGGGATCTTGGGCTCTCGGGAAGGGGCACGTATTCTTGATGGAAGTTATGGTTCCCATGTTTCGACTGTACGCTTTGATATTTTGGAGGCTCGAAGAAGGCACTTCCCCTCCACTGATGGTCCTCTCTCCCTGTAGGACTAGAAGAAGCGAGCACGCATCGGCGTAAACACAAACGTT
Source organism: Prorocentrum cordatum (assembly GCA_963575745.1). Lineage (NCBI taxonomy): Eukaryota > Dinophyceae > Prorocentrales > Prorocentraceae > Prorocentrum > Prorocentrum cordatum. The sequence continues at coordinate 274,041 of CAUYUJ010021148.1, forward strand.
CAGAGTTCCGCGCGTATTTCCTGGATCGGCGCTGGGCCCCCTTGGCGGCCCCCCGCTGGCGGCCGCCCTGGCGGCGCCCCTGGCGCACTGCGCGCGCCAAGAGGGGGGTGTGGCGCCGATCCAGGGAATCTGCCCTGACCTCCGAGAATGAATGGTTTTATGCAGAACCTTGCGGGGGCGTCAAAGAAGGGGGTGATGACTAGGGGGGGCTATCATGGCGGGGGCCATGATATCTCCCCAGATTTCGTGGCGCCCCCCCTCTTGAACGCCCTCCTCTTGGCCACCCCCGAACCGTCTTCTTAACCAACTCCTACAGTCAAGCCGCTGAAGCAAGGACCACGTTCACACTGGCCTCATGAGGGGCCCTGGTTTCCGTGCAGTGCTTCCGATCTCGGCCTGAGCACCTATTCGTTGCCGAGGCTCGCAGTGGCGAAAAGAGCTACTTCGTTCCGTCTTCCTGTGGTTCTTGTGGTAGCCGGATGGCTGCATCTGGCTGGCATCATTCGATCTCGGTGCCAGTCTTCTGGATGTCCTCGGCGTCTGAGGGCGCGTCCCTGAGATTGTCGAACTGAGGGATGGGGATGAGCTCGAGTCTGGTTACGGGCAGAGGGTCAGGAGCAGGAGGTACCCCCCCTCTCCTCCTCCTTGTCCCCCCCCCCTCCACGTCCTTGAGTAGCTGCATCCGACCCATGACCTCATTTCCTTTATCATTGTGCTTTGGGACACTCGCTTTGTAATATGTGAGCCTATATTGCGTCTGCCCAGTATCGCTCTCGTATGGGTGACTAGCTCCAGTTCCATGTTCCATTTCATCTCCCGATCCTCCCTCGTCCCCTCCCCCCTCATCGTCATCCTCCTTCTCTTCCAGCCTTGAATCCTTCGAGCCTGGGCGTCCCCTCTAGAAGCGAAGTTAGCCTACGGTCATAATACGTTCCATGGTCGCGACGAGGGGTCCCAGCGGGCCCAGTACATAGTTAGGGCCCGTCATGGTAGCCCGGCGACTGTATGTGTGATTGGCGACGTGATTTGGCTGCAGGTTTCGTTCCTGGGCGAGCGCCACGTGATCCAGGCAGAGCTACTGATCTGCGAGAAAGCAGCACGCGGTGCTGCCCCATGCGCGCGTGTCTTTGGCTTGTCCCGGGGCGCGTCAGAACAAGAATACAAGAATTTGGAAGGAACTTCAAACGTGACCACGAGAAGGCCCCTGACGACCCAAGAAGGCTCGAGATCGCCCAAAGGCCCTCCGCCGCCCAAGCCCCAAGATAGCTCGAGAACGCCCGGAGATCTCCAGATCCTCCGGATCTTGGATAACCCCCCCCCGCTCATTGCATGCCCGCCCAGGGTCAATGTCGATCCTTCTCGATCCGATCCACTATCGATGTTTGCCGGCTCGATTCGGCTCGATTCCGATATTGCAGCGAGCCCATGCAGCCTCATGCCTACATGGCGCGGTTGCGAGTCTTGGCGCGTCCGATCCGATTTCGGTTCCGCGCAGATGAAGCCCGATCCGACACACTGCCGATCCCATCCTGTCTGATCCTCACCCCCCTGCCGTCATTTTTCCACGACGCAGACTGTGTTTGGGTCCACTCCAGCCCCCTTCTCCCCTTCCCCGCACCCTCTTGAAGTGCAAAAACTACATGAGCATAATTTCTCAGAGGTCTGCACGGGTTTCATGGATCGTCGTTTGGCCCCCCTTGGCGGCGCCTCCAGCGCCGCCACTGCCGCGATCCGCAGGCCAGAGAGTAGGAGGGGAAAAAGCACACAGACACAGTGAATCGTCGATTCCCTGAAAAATATGAAAAATATGGGAAGTGGAGGGGGACACAAAAATCTAAGAAACATGGAAAATATGAGGGATCCTGGGATTTGTGTGTATTTGTTTCTGTGTCCCTGGGCCCCTTGTGCGGACCTCCGCGGATGTATGCTGATGCAGTTCTGTTTTATTTCGAGGGGAAGCGGAGGAGGAGGAGGAGGAGGAGGAGGAGGAGAAGGAGGATGAGGAGGGGGAGGGGGAGGAGGGGGAGGGGGAGGGGGAGGGGGAAGGAGGCGACAGCGTGGGAGACGGGGGAGGAAAAGTGACAGGAGGAGGAGGAGGAGCTGGCAGAGGAGGAGGAGGAGCTGGCAGAGGAGGAGGAGGAGTAGGAGGAGGAGGAGGAGGTCCGTAGCCATTTTGGCTCAAGCCATTTTGGCTCAAGTAACCATTTTCTCGAGGTGTTTTTTAGAGACCAAGCCTTTCGGGCCCCCCAGTCGGCTGCCCAGCCAGGGGCCCCTTCCATTTCTTTTCCTCTCGGCTGGCCAAGCCAGCACGAGAGAGCAGCATCAGACACGATACCGCACATCGTGACACACCTTTTGCCTCACCATACTGGGCCATGGGCAAACAGGGGACAAATGGAGCCCCACGTGACTTTTCTTGGGAGTGCAGTGAGTGCAAAGCCAGTACCAGTCGTAATCTCAATTGGTGCTGGCGCTGTGGTTCCCATTGGACGAAGACGGCTACGGGTTGGTCGCATCCACACGGAGGCGCAGGCGGCAGCCCCCGAGGGAACGGACTACAACGCGCAGACAAAGGTGATGGCAAACAAAAGGGCAAGAAGGGCAAAGGCAAAAAAGGAGGACAGGCACAAACAGAAGGTCGTGATGCGCGTGATGTTTCTCCTGGCAGGGATGACTCTAATTCCGTGGCTTCAAATCCCTTCAAACTTGGTGTATCTGACGAACTCAGCGCCATGGACCTTTCTAGCCCAGACAAGGAGAAGAAGCACAACGTTGGGAACATTGGACATCAGATCCAAGTACTCCAGCATGCCTATGACACGCTCGCCAAAGGGGATGACGGAGCTGAAGGAGAGGCAGCCAAGGCCCGTCAACGCAAACTCCAAGCACCCCGAGAAGAGCGAGACAATGCAAAGCCCGCCAGCCACTGACTCCTCGTGGCCAGCGGAAACATGTCCAAGTTCGAGAAACAGGTCGAGAGCCACACCAAGACGGTGGGCATGCTTGAAGTCAAAGTCCAGAATGCAGCAGCACACCTACGTGAGCAAGAACGGGAGCTGGAGATCGCGAAGCAGAGCCTGGCAAAGGCCAAGCGGAAGCTTCAGGAGGTCAACACGGATATGGTTGTACACAAAGCGGTTGTGGCGGCCGCGAGTGAATCGGGAAGTCGGCCTTCCTCTCCCAAGCCCTCGCCCAAGCAGATCTTCGCGCTCACTCCCGACGAACTGCAAGCTGTCCTCGCCACGCGGGCGGCATATATTTCTGGTTATGACGAGAGCCAAATTAACAATGCCATGCAGTTATTGGGACCACTTTTCGGTCCACTTCCATCAGACGCAGCAGATGTACCCGTCCCAGCAGAGCCACCAGCAGCTGATGCTCAAGGTGCAGACGCAGGACAGGGTGATGCCAGAGGTAGTGCAGGAGATCGAGCTGGCCGTGCCCGCTCTGAGGCATCCTGCAGCCCCCACAGGAAGCCCCTTGCTAAGGCCCAGGCTACGAAGCCAGGCCCCAAGGGTGATGCGTCCAGGGGAGATGGCAGCCGTTTGCCTGCCAAGAAGGATGGGTAGCCCATCCACCAGTTGGGCCCACCATGAGACTCCCCCCACCTGTCGGCCTCCCGACCCTCCTCACCCAGTCTCAGGTGGCCCCGCTTTTCACATTTGCACTGTCAATTCCTCAGGCTGGACCAGGGCCCTGGACCACCTGAAACAGTCTCACGCCCATATTGTCGTAGTCCAGGAGCATGAGCTCAGCCAGGACAAGATAGGCGCTGCCAGCATCACCGCGTTGAAGTTCGGTTGGGGGAGTTGCTGGGCCCCCGCCCTGACTACCGCCAAGGGGCACCAGTCGGGAGGCGCTGCCATTCTGCACGGAAGTTACTTTGATTTGCGGCAAGAAACGGGACGAGGGATCGTGGCCCCAGGGAGGATCCTCCACGCGTTTTGCCGCATTCAGAGCTTGGGCGTCTTCTCGATTTTCGCCAACTACTGGATCTCAGGAGCTGGCTTGTGGAAGCGTAATCTTGATTTCTGTCAACGGCTGGGAGAGCATGTTCTTACCCGAGGGCTACCGTTCGTGGCCGGTGGAGATTGCAACATGACGCCTGGCGAGATTAGCATTGGTTGCGAGCCAGGGCGCTTTGGAGGAGAGGCAATCTTCGACCCGAGCGCCCACGCCTGTTCTATTGAAGACTCGCACCGTACTATTGATTTCTTCATACTCAGCAAGATACTTGTCAAAGCTTTTCTCGCCATCAAGGCTGATCTTTTTGGTGATGTTTTCCCGCGCAAGCCAGTGGATTTGCATTTAACGGTGGAGGCATATTTTTTACAGGTGGAACGTCTTGAGGCGCGCCAGAAGCTTCCAGTCCAGCTCCCAGTTGGACCAGTGCTACCCCCACCTTCCTATCAGGACCTCCAAGATAAAATTGCTGCTGCTGCGCCCTTCTCCAAAGGGAACAGGCACCGTGCCCCCGCCCGCTTGGAGAAAGCTGAGCTCGAATGAACCCTCAACCAGGTGTACTCGGAGTGGTGCTCCCAGGCCTGGGCAGAGCTCAAGCAGGCTTTTCATGACCCCCCCCCCCCCCACGTCGGGCAGAGGGGGGCCTTCCCTACGAAGTTAGCCAGGTCGGCCTTATGACCCTTTTGATCACCAAGGACAGCCCCCGGAGATCCGAGGCCCGTTGCGTCGGATGGCTGGGGCGAACATTAACCGAGCTTCGGCCCCTCCTTGCGAGTGCTGAGAGAAGGCGCACGTTGGGCACGCACCTCCCTCCTCATTCGGCACACCAGAGGAATTCGCAAGAAAGGAAGCCCTTTCTCCATATTTTGGCATCAGGGCAGAGAGTTTGCGCACATCATTTGTACGAATGCCCTTGGCCCGATCTGGGGCGCCCACTGTCGGAGCTGGGAACCCATTGCCTCGCCAAATAACGCACGCAGCTGAGGAAGGATTGGATTAAGCGGTGTGAAGAAGCTCTTGCTGGAGGTGCCTCTTCGGGCCCACCAGTTTACCAAGCTCGCCAGTGAGTTTAAAGAAGATCTTGTTAAAGATCATGAGGGCAACCCCACCGCCTCCTTTTCCAACCGTTTCAGCCACCAGATGAGCATCTGGAAAGAGGCGCGGGAAGCGAGCCAGACTAGCCCTTCGATCATAGACGAGGAAGAAGATTTGGACATTCCCCCAGGGCCCGATGTTGAAGAGATAAGGGGCCTGTCGAGGAGTTTCAAAACGGCGACCATCGCCATTGGCGGATTTCACCCCCGCCATGTTGCCCTCATTGGGGACGAAGGACTCAGGGTCCTGTCGGGGATGTTTACCTGTATGAACATCCCCGGCAAGAGTCCTGAGGGACTCCGACAGCTCATCGTTGCTCTCTACAGGAAGCCACATGAAGGCAGACGGCCCATAGGATTCTACCAGTCCACCACCAGATTTTACTCCAAGGGCCTGGCCAACGACTGCAGGAGATGGGAGTCTCGCTGCGCGGCCAGCCCAGTCTTCAATATGGCGCCGCACAGGTCGACCACGGACGCAGTTTGGCGCCAGGCTGTTCGAAATGACCTCCGTCACAATGAAGGCAAAGTTGTTTTGGCCTTGCTTGCGGACCTCAAACAGTGCCATGAACATATGAGGCACAATTTGCTCTGGAGTGAATCTAAGGACTGTTGTTTTCCCCTTCACGTTGTTCGTTTTACTATCAACAGCTATCGCTGGCCTCGTCGCTCACTGATGGACTCGGCTCTGAGTGAGGAGATAGAACCCACGCGCGGCATCGCGGCAGGCTCCTCCACGGCCACGTATGAAATCAAAGCCGACATGCCCCCCTCGACCCGAGACATCAAGTTAGGAGAAGACGAGGACCTCACCATTCACATTGATGATATCTCCACGTCGGTGGCCATGCCGACGGCCACGAGCTGTTTGAATTCGTTGGCCACCCTGGTGGGCCTAGTCTTCGACCAGCTCACCAACAGGTTGGAGCTGCCGGTTGCTTTAAAGAATGCAGTTCGCGACGAACTCCAGTGAAGTGGCCAAGCTGGCGCCCGCCGCGCTAGGAGCTTACGGTCATACTGTTGCTGGGCATGTTGCCAATGTAGGAGTTGATTTTTCCGCGGGGGAATCCAGGTGCTCCAAGGGTGCCCGATCCAGAAAAAAGTCGCGGTGGAACAAAGGCCTACGTAGGCTGATCCTGGTGCAGAAACTCAGAGGGGCCACGGTCAAGAAAGGTAAGATTCTTGTCTGCGGAATCAAGCCCAGCCTCACCTACGGGGAGGAGGTCCAAGGGCACTCCCCCGCTGAGCTCAGAGCCCTGCGCCTCCAGACGGCCAAAAGTGTCGGACTCTGGGGAGAGGGGCTAATCTTGATTTGTGCTGGAGCTTGGTCCCCAGCAGAGATCCGATGTCTCACGCTGGAGCCTCGCTCCGCAGGTATTGTGCCGAGTGGTGGTCTGCCACGGACCCGCTGCTCTGTGCTAAAGATAACCTCATGGCGCGAGATCTCAGGGAAGCCTTCAACCTGGCCAAGGAACGATTTGACGCCCACCCCCCTCCAAAACGATGGCATCAAGTCACCCAGCGCCCCCTTTCGGACATGCTTTTATTGGTGCACGCAGGCTGGTTGGGAGCTTGTGGACCCCGCCTGCGTTCGCACGCCAGGTGGAACCGTCTGCAACGTTACCCTTGCCCCGCCAGCCCAGATTTTTGACCTCTTAGGCAGGGGCCTACAGAGGCAAGCTCTCCACGGGACCGTCTGCACCAAGCCGCAGGACGTGGGCTCCGACCGCGCTGCGCAGATTCGCGAGCGCGGGCTATGGGCCCACCCTGTCTCGCGAGCCTGGAGCTCATCAAAGCACACGCCTGCTGCAAAGCAGATCCTTCGTCAAATGTTCACAGGATGCGATGCCAGGTTTCCCCGAAATGCCAACATTGCGGAGCCCCCGGCACTCCATTCCATCGAGTCTGGAGCTGCCCTTTCGGGGGTTCTCTGCGCCAAGACTTGGGCGCGGAGCTCGTTGAAGCTGCGTTGGAGGCTGGCCCCGCGGACCCGCTTTTCAACTGCCCGTGGTTCCCCGCGCCCATTATCGAGAACCCCCCCCCCCCCCGACACCGAGGTCGTTGAGCACCTGGAACGAGGGGGCCCCATCGACCAGTTTGTTTGGGACACCCCAGGGGTGGAAGTGTCTATTGATGGGTCCGTGGTTCATCCCACCACCACCCTCCTCAGCAGAGGAGGTTGGTGCGCTGTCGAAGTCACCCCACATGGGGGCCTCCGCAGGGCCGTCCGAGGCGCCCTCCCCTCCTACGCCCCCACGTAACGCCAACGCGTCAGAGCGCCATGGTCTGCTCCATGGGACGGCGCATTTCCATATCGACCATGATGCTGAGCCAGCCCGTGTCATTCAAGATTGCGCAGCTGTTGTGCATGGCGCAGATACCCCTCTCCGCTCGAGAGACGGCAGAAAGCAGCTGGCTGGACACTCGCGCCATGTGTATATGAACACTGGGATGCGAGGCTGGACTATACCCAAGATTCGTGCTCACCAGTCCCTTCTGCGTGGTGACAGGGGGGTGGAAGAGCAAACGAGGGTCCTGGGCAACCACTGGGCCGACGTTCTCGCCAAAGAGATTGCCACCAATCAGTTGAACCCTCAAGATGTGGAGCGTGTCGAGGCAGGTTATAAGCTGAGGCTTGACGCGTACCAGGCTTTCGTTTTAATGCTCGAGCCCTAAGGTAAGTCTAGGGATGTGTTCGGAGACCTCCAGAAGATCCCCAGGGCTCCAAAAGTTTCCACGAGAGGGCCCACCCGTCATCGTTTCAAGTGGACCCTCAACAGATGGCAGCGTGTTGACTGTGGGAGGGCGACAGCCAACCCGCTCTCGCACCGCCGCGGATCCTGCACCCCGCTGCCATATTCCTTGCAAGCTGTCCTCAACCAAGCAGCCCCGCTGGAGCCCGCCCACGACTTGTGGGCAGGACGCCTGGAGGCCGCTGGCACGGCAGTCCTGTTCTGCAATCGTTGTGGGTCGTACTCCAATGGTCGCGCGAACCATCTGTTGTGTCCGTGTACGACCCACAAGATTGCCAAGCTCAGAATGCTTCGCAGTTGCAAGCTTCCATATCCTAAAGGGGTTCGGTTCTCGAAGCCGTGGCGTGTCCCGACAGGGCTGTTAGCCCTGCGCCCGCCTTTCGGGCTCTGAGCCGTTCGCCCTGACACAATTCCTTTTCACCCCTTTTGGGATTGCGGAATTCGTTCTTTGAATGGATTGCCGTTTCACCTGCCTTGTATGTATGTAGGAGGAGGAGGAGGAAGAGGAGGAGGAGGAGGAGGAGGAGGAGGAGGGGAGGAGGAAGGGGAGGGGGAGGGGGGGGGGGAGGAGAGGGAGGTGGGGGGGGAGAAGGATGAGAAGGAGGGGAGGATGGCAGGAGGATTTGGAGGAAAAGGGCGAGGAGGGAGGAGCACAGGGGAGGAGGAGGAGGAGGAGGAGGAGGAGGAGAAAACGGAGGAGGAGAAAATGGAGGAGGAGAAAATGGAGGAGGAGGAGGAGGAGGAGGAGGAGGAGGACAAGGAGGTCGAGGAGGAGTTGGTTGGAGGAGTTTGGAGGAGGAGGAGGATGAGCAGGTGGAGGAGTAGGAGGGGGAGGAGGAGGGGGAGGATGAGAAGGGCGAAGATCAGGCCTCTCGAGGAGTCCTCCCTCCCCCGCCGCCTGTGCGCGCAGGATCGGGTCCCTCCGGCGCGCCACCCCAGGAGCCCCCACCGCCCGCAGGGGTGCGGCCAGAGAGCCGCGGGTGCCCGCTCTCGGCAGGGGTGGGGCGCCTTCCGTGCTGCGTGTGCACCCACCCCAAATTCCCCCTGGACTTATGAGAAAATCGCGACGGGAGGGTTTTTGTATTTTTGGGCCTCCAGGGGCCCTCACTGGGCCACGGGGCCGTCCAACAATTGCGCAGGAGGGAGAGCCGGTCCAAGGGAAGGGGTTCAGACCTCTGGGGGTCGACGTTGAGGAACAGTCACGACGTCGGGGGTCTGGGACCAGAGAATATTCGGATTGAAGTTCCCTCGAGGTCCGTTCTGCCTGAGCAGGCTTCCCTCTGTTCTGAACAGCCTTCCCTCGAGAAGGTTCTGATCAGGCTCCCTCGAGCTGCTCTTCTGCCTGATCAGCCTCCCCGGATCGAGCTGCCTCGAGAATGTGCTGATCAATTTTCCCTCTGTGCTGCCTGTGCGCCCATCAGAGAAATCAGCATAAGCATCACATGTCGCATCTACGCCTGGAGATCTTGGATCTGCGCTGGGCCTTTGCGCGCTCTGCGCGCCAGGGGCGGCGCTAGAGGCGCCGCTAGGGGAGCCCAACGCCGACACACGAAATTCACGCGGAGCTCCGAAAGACTTGGTTTCTTTCTCTATTTCCAGACCCCCGTCTCGCGTCGTGAAGAAATCGCGACGGAAGGTTTGGGTTATTTCGGCCCTTGGGTGCCTCGCTGGGCCCCAGAAACTGTCGAACCATGAATCACGATGACACGCCGGTCTCGGGGGGAAAGGGGTCGAGACCCCGGGGGTCCGCATTAGCGAAGGAATAACGAAATTGGGGGTCGGGGCTAGGTGGCTCGCACAGTGGGGGGGCATGCCAAGAAACACCCGGCTCGCCTCCAGGGCGCACTGGGTTTTTTGGGTGCCGATGGCTTTGCCACGGAAAGCGTGACGCTCCCACACCCAAAATCAGTGGACGTCCTGGGGTCTCGGGGCTGGGGTTCTTGTGGAAGGTTTCTCGTGGACTGGCCTCCACTGGAATTAAGTCGGGCCTGTCTCTCTACAGGAGGAATGTCCAAAAATAACTAAAAGATTGTCAGGCCATGATTTTGTTAGTACAGGGAGTTCAAAAACTAGGACGGCATGCCCAGGCTCAGTCTCGCGGGCTTACTCTAAAGTCAGATGTTCAAGATTATTTGTTTTGTTTCATGCCCTGCCGTCATCGCGCGAGTGATACTCGAAAACCTAGTTTAAAAAATGGTCATTGCTATCTTCCCCGAGATTTTCCTCCGGATTGTCCTCCAGATTTTCACCCAGATCTTCTAGGGAGGCAACATCAAACCTGTAAAGCGTACCCACCCAAAGTGAGCCAGTAAACCGTACCCACGTGTGGAGTTTTGCCCATTGATACATCATATGTACAGCGACTGATTGCTTACCTGCGTTTCATCATCTTTGTGGGTAGACGGGAGATCTAGTTGTCCGTCCATCTGGCTTTTCGTTGGGGGGGGGGGGGCTTCCCCTTCCTTTTGCAGAGAAGCGGCTGACAGAGGGCGGAAGTCGGACATCCTACAACACTATGCTCGACAGCTCCTACCGACACTCTTGGAATCCAGCCATGGCTTGGACGCTAGCTGTGTGCCCACGTATCCATATCGCGCGCGGCTGTGAGTGCAACGCGTACCTTCTTTGTCATCCTCTTTCCGTCTCTGCATCCCTCCGCCCTTCAGTCCCTCCCTCCCTCCCTCCGTCAGCCCTCCCTCCTTCCCCCTTCCCCTCGCTTCTTTCTCATCCCCCGCCCCTCTCTCCTCACTCGCCCCTCTTTCTCCTGTCTCCTCTCTCCCTCCCTCTTCCTTCCTCATTCCTCCTTCCGCACTCCCTGTTTCCCCCTCCTCTCTCCTTGCCTCATTTTGTTCTCACTGATATCCCTCTCCTCCCGTCCCTCTCCCCCTTCCGTTCCCTTCGCCATTTCTCCCTCTTCCTCGTCCCCTCTTCCGTCCTCCCTCCGTCCTTCCAGAGTCCGACTCCGCCCCTCACCCCCCCCCATCCTTCGTCCCTGGGTGTCAGGGGCTGTGTCTCTGGAGCTGCTTCGGGGGCCCGCGTCCTGGCATGCTCAGGGGGCTCGGGGTCCTCCTCTGGGTCCGTGTGACCTGGAGGCAGGGCCCCTGCGGAAGGGGGCCTGAATTCCCCTCCGTGCGGAACAGTGTTCCGCGCTCGACGGAACACTGTTCCAGGGCGTTTGTGTTGGAGGCCGGACAGGCCAGGAAAGCGCACCCACGACCCTGGGCAGCGAGCAGACCAGTAAAGCGTACCCAGGGGACGCTATTTCTCTGGGCGGGGAACAGACCAGTAAAGCGTACCCACCCGGGCCTCGGCTCGCTGAAAGGACAGTTACAGGGATCCCGCCCCCCATGGGCGGCGATCAAGCCAGGAAATCGTACCCACCCCAGTTTGGGCGGGGAACGGACCAGGAAAGCGTACCCACCAGGGTCTGGGCGGCGAACAGACCAGTAAAGCGTACCCCCCAAACCAGCCGGCGGGCAAGTATTCCGCGAGTCCAGGAACATTGTTCCGGGACTCGCGGGGACGGGGTCCGCGGCGCGGGAGGGGCTCTGGGACGTGGCCCCAGGGAAGCAGGCACTCGCCTGGAGCCTTGTGGGGTTCTCTTCCACCGAGGCAACGGCCTTCGGGCTCCAGGGGACGAACCTGTGGGACGGGCGAGGAGGCCTTCAGGAATCCCCCGAAGGCGCCGTAGGAGACCGCAGAGCCACCAGGTCGGCCCAAGACCTGATGGCATTGTTTTTGTCTTGGGGCTCCAGGGCCAATTGCGGCCCACGACCGCGTCGTGGGGGCCGAAAACCAACTCTGCCCCCGAATCGTCTTCGAGACCCAAGGTGGTCGACGAAACTGGCGTGGAGCGCGTGCTCACGGACGAGGGCGCCGCCAAGGCTGGCAGGCACATGCGGATCGGTTCAGCATCGTTGTGAAGACGTCGAAGAATAATATAATAGATCGGTTCGCTTCCCAATGTGCTTGGTGTCAGCCGCTGGTGCATTGAGCAAAAATGGCCCCTTCGCGCGCGTGTTTGCCCCTTTGCGCGTTGGGGTTGCGCGGGTGTCAGAAAACGTCAACAGAAGTGCACTTGTGCTTGCGCAGTGTAATATTTCCGAGTGAAACTCACACGCGTGTTCTAGCGTTTACAAGTTGGCACGCACGCTGCAAAGAATATGTGCCGCGTGTTTCGGTGGCCCCTGGGGCCGCGCCACGGGGTTGAGCGAATTGATATAGCCCCCCTGCGTGACTGGCGACCGTGCGTGAGTAGGTCCATGAAACGGTACGCACAGAATACTGCGCGGAGTAGCATTCCAAAAAATGCGGAACACTTTCCCGAACTGTGGAAGGTGGGTACGCTTTGCGGTGGGTACGCTTCACAGGTCCCTTTGCCCCCGCCCAATCTTCCCCCAGATGTTTCCTTTGACCTCCCCGCAGATCTTCACCCAGATCTCCTCCCAGATCCTCACGCAGATCTTGATGCCTTCCTCCAGATCATTATTCAGATGTTCTCCTCCTTTTCCGCCAAACCCCCCCCCCCCCCCCCCCCCCGGATCTTCACCCAGATCTTCGCCCAAATCCCCTCCCAGATCTTCGCCCAGATCTTCCCTCAGATCCTCGCCCAGATCTCCCCCCAAATCTCCCCCCAGATTTTCCCCCCGATCTCCTCCCAGATCTGTCCCCAAACCTTCCCCCAGATCTTCCGCCAGATCTTCCCCCTGATCTTCCCCCCAGATTTCCCACCAGATCTTCTTCGGGATCTTTCTCCAGATATTACCCCAGATCTTCGTTTAGATGTCTTCGCCCAGCTCTTCCGCCAGATCTTCCCCCAGATCTCCCCTCCAGATCTTCCCCCAGATCTTCCAGATCGCCGCGCAGATCTCACACCAGGTCTTCCCCCAGATGTTCCCCAAGATTTTCCGCCAGATCTTCCCCCAGATCTTCCCCCTAGATCTTCCCCCAAATCTGGGGGGGAAGATCTGGGGGATCGAGGTTCGAGGTTCGAGGTCCTTCTCCAGATCTTCCTTCAGATTTTCGCCAGGTCTTCCAGTAGATCTTCCCCCAGATCTTCCCCTGGATTCTTCCCCAGAATTTGCCCCCAGGTCTTTCCCCTGATCTTCCCCCAGATTTTCCCCCAGATCTTCCTCCAGATCGTTCCCCAAATCTTACCCCAGATCTTCCTCCATATCTTCCCCCAGATCTGCCCCCAGATCTCCCTCCAGATCTCTCCCCAGATCGTTCCCTAAATTTGTCCCAGATCTTACCCCAGATTGTCCTCAAGATCTGCCCCCAGATCTTCCTCCAGATCTCCCCCCAAATCTTCCCCCTGATCTTTCCCCAGATCTCCCCCCAGATCTTCCCCCAGATCCCCCTTCAGATCTTCCTCCAGCTCTTCCCCCAGATCTTCCCCCAGATCTTCCTCTAGATATTCCTCCAGATCTTCGCCCGGATCTTTCACCAGATATTATCCCAGATTTGCTCCCAGATCTTTCCCCAAATCTCCCCCCGGATGTTTCCCAAGATCTTCCGCCAGATCTTCCCCCAGATCTTCCTCCAACCTCCAAATCGTCACCCAGATCTGTCCTCTGATTTTTCCCGATGTTGTCCCGCAGAGTTTTTTTCATGTTTCACCAGTCTATTCACCCAGATATTGAGTCAGATCTTCCCCCAGATTTTGCTCCAGATCGTCCTCCAGATTTTCACCCAGATCTTCCCCCAGAGTTTTCTCCAGATCTTCCCGAGACTTTCCCGCAAATCTTGCTGCAGATTTACGACGCACTACACCGCCAAATCTCCCGCAGCACATTCCCCAGGTTTTCGCCCAGATCTTCCACTTGATCTTCCCTCAAATGTCCCTCCAGATCTTCCTCCAGACTTCCCGCCAAATATTCTATCCGAGATGTTCCCTCAGATCTCCCCCGGATATTCCGCCAAATCTTCCTCCAGATTTATCGCTTTGCAACCGCGCTAGATCTTCCATTGGACACTCCCCAAATCTCCCGACAGATCTTCCCCCAGATCTTCCCCCTGCTGTTCCAGGGCGTCCCTTGTTTCATTTCATGCCGCGTCGCGGGTCCGGCTCTTGTTTGTTAACTTACCAGTTTTGTTTTCTGTCTCGTTTCGGGGCTGCGATCTCTACGCGACAACCTAGAATATGTTATTCCTTGTTTTTTAGAATTCCTTGTTTCCAACCTCCCTCTATGTTTGAGCACTGGTTGGGAATATGTTGCATCGTTGTCATTTCTCCTCCAAAATCCGCCTGTAGGGGGACGCGCCCGACCTAACACTGGAAAGCCGCCACCCTTGCCACGTTCGGGTATGGCCAGGACCCCTGGTAAGGGGATCCCGATAGTGGTAGGGCCCCAGAGCTCTTAAATTGGCCAGAATCACTAAACCAGGTCTGCCGTAGCTGGTGTTCTTCGGGTGACGGCAGTTGTGGTCAGTGGAACGGGACGGGGGGGGCGTCCCCCAGTACGCATCACCAAACCAGGTCCCGATAAACCCAGTTCTGCCAACGCCCGACACGAACACTGGAGAGCTGCCCCCCTCTCTCTCTCGCGTGGCTCGGCGGGGCGCCGCGGTGCCCGCAGCTCGCGTGCGGGCCTGCGCCCGTCGGTTCTGGCCCCGGGCCGTGCGTCGCGGCACGGTGTTCTGGCAAGGGCTTGGCATCGCTCGGACGTGTGCATTTTCTTTCTCGGCGAGGACCTTCGAGGAGCATCCTCGACCGCGAAACCGACAAAAACATAGGGGAATGGACGTCCGAGCGATGGCCAGAGGGGGGTGGGCGCGCCCACCCCCCGCACGAGACTCGGCGGAGAGCCCAGGGTTCGGTCGGGCGGGCCCCTCTACAGGTGGATGTTGGACGTGTGTGTATATATATGTGTGTGTGTGTGTTCCTCTTCCTATATGTTTATAAGCCCTGGCGGGGGGACCCCCCCAAAAAAACCGGACTCCCGGGATCTGGGGCTTTGAGACCCTCCGGACGGGCCTCGAAGCTGCCCCCCGGGCCTCGCAGGGCGTTTTGCCAACCCTTCCCAGCACACCTACGGCGATCAGGGGGTCATCGGAGACATCCCAAAAACCTCCAGGACAACACAAGAGCGCTCCAAAAATGACCGACGTGACCTCAAGAGCCCAAAGGCCTCCAGGACGGCCCCAAAGAGGCCTCCAAGAGCACTCCCAAGAAGGCCCCAAGAGGCAAAAATCATAGATGTTCTATTGTTTTTGGTGAATTGTGGGGTTATCTTTTTTTCGGCTTCCCGACGCTCCAAGACGGCGGTGTTCTGGGCGTCCGAGGCCGCCTGGGAGGCTCCAAAATCGCCCCACAACCATCCGAAAGGGCTTCCAGTCAGTCCAAGAGACCCCAAAACTGCACGACACGGGTCCAAGATGGCCCTCAGAGAGCCCCATGGCGGCCCAAGATGGCCCCAAGACACCCTCCGAAGCATTCCAAATCGTGACCCGGCCCGGTCGTTCAGGGAGACCGCGGTTGGAGGCAGGGTGGCCCGAGGAAGCCCCCAGAGGCCCCCAGAATACGCCCAGGAGGCCTCCAGAAGGCCTTAAGAAAACCTGAAACAACTTTTGTGAGGCCCCCAGAGGCCCTCAAAGGAGGAGCCTCCGCAAAAAAAGAGCTGAGGAGGATGGGGAGAATGCGCTGGGGACAACGACAAAACATTATTAAGGCGGCGATGCCAGAAAAGGCAACAAGGACTTATCGCTGAATTGTCGGCTTCCGCCTGCATACCAAAATTCAAGGACCAAGGTGCATGGCGCGAAGCGCCACTGCAGTCTTGTATATATATATATATATATATATATATATATATGTATGTATGTATATGGGTGTGGACAGACCTCTTACCCTGACACGTCGATTAGCGAATTGGCCGTTTTCGGTTCGCGAGAGGGCGTCGCGGCCGTCGTTTTTGCGGGTCCAGGTCCGTCGGTTGAGGTCTTAGGCCGTTTTCATCAAAGTGAGGTTTATTAAAGGGAGGTTTGTCCACCGCCGAGGGTCCAGACCTTTCGGTGGTCGACGGTGTGAGAAAATCACGACGTCGGGGGTCTGGCCCCCAGCCGTCTCAGAGAAGTGTGTTGAGCCGTCTCCGAAGGCACGGGTGGCTTCTCGGAAGGGTGACGGGCTCTCGAGAAGCCCCGCCGCTTCTGGACAGGCGTGCCCCCTCTCACTTCCCCTCGCGCGCGCGCCGCCGATTAAAGTTCGTAGAACATTTGTGGTCGAGGCGATGCCGTTCTGAGGCATCGGCTCTATGTTCCACTAAGAACATTATCGATGTCATCAGGGCGCTCATCAGGGGCGGCCAATCGTAATACCCAGAGCAGACGTACCCTGAAGAGATAAAATCAGAGACAACCTCGGGATACTCAGAGGCTGGGTTTTGGCGCTCACTGTGGCTGGCACCTCGGTCCCTGCGAACCTTGCGAATCCTTTTGTTCTAAGAGACTGTCAAGGTAAGCCCATAGCGATACCAGGATGCGAAAATCCCTGCTCAATCGTTGTTTTCGCTCGCCTTGTCGTCGGCGCCATTATACCGAAGCAGAAGAAGCATGGCATAAGCATAAACTGTCAGAGGTGGGCCGGCATCTATTGGCTCTTGGATCAGCGCTGGACCCACCTTGCCGCTCTGGCGCCCGCCCCTGGCGCGCTCCGCGCACCAGGGGTCCAGCGCCAGTCCACGGAATCCGCCCAGGCCTCGGAGAGTTCCTGCGTATTCTTTCTCCTCGTCCTGCAGCAAGAGGAGGAGGAGGAGGAGGAGGAGGAGGAGGAGGAGGAGGAGGACGAGGAGGAGGAGGAGGAGGACGAGGAGGAGGAGGACGAGGACGAGGAGGAGAGGAGGAGGAGGAGGAGATGGAGGAGGAGGAGGAGGAGGAGGAGGAGGACTGAGGAACACACGCCGACACTGCTGCTCGTCCTTGAGAGCCCTCGTCCCCACGGCTGCCTCACGGCTGCCTTCGGACACGCCCCCAGGCAGGCCCGCCCCGGGGGCGACGCCAGACGCGCTTCCAGGCGCGCTTCTGGCAGCGCGCTCTCTGGCACGTCCCTTGCAGCGACTCCCAGGCACGTCCCTATAGGCGCGCCCTCCTCCCACACGCCACCAGGAGGGGCACCAGGCCCTGGCACGACCCCAGACGCCCCCAGACACGTGTCCGGAGACGCCCGGGGAGTTGTTGGTTCCCCGCATGCTTAGCGGGGTTCTGGTTTTCTTCCCACCCGCGTCGCACCCGCGTTCACGCACACCCGCCTCCCCTCCTCACCTTTCCTCAGTAGCGTAATTCCCCACATGTTTCGTGGGGTTCTGGTTATTCCCCACATGATGTGGCCCCACATGTTTCGTGGGGTTCTGGTTTTCTTCTCTGCCGCGTCGCAACCGCGTCTTCCTCACCCGCATCCCTATCCTTCTCCCTCTCCTCACGCACACACAGACACACACACAACACACACGCACACACACGACGTATGCGTACATACTGGGCACACACACACACACATCAGGCACACGTCCCGATACGGCCGCTCACGTATGCGCTACATACTGGGCACGCACGTGAGGCACACGTCCCGATACGGCCGCGCACGCATCATCCACATACACATGACATGCCATGTACAAGACGTGCGTGTAGCATTCGCAGTGCACGGCAGGCTTGGCACTTTCTCGACACCATAAGGGGGTGCGCAGGGTGTGGTCCCCGAGCGCGGCGTCTATGCGGGCCATGGCGCAGGGCATGGCAGGCGTGGCGCTTTCTCGACACCATAGGGGGTGCGCAGGGGGTGGTCCCCGAGCGCGGCGTCTATGCGGGCCATGGCGCAGGGCATAGCAGGCGTGGCGCTTTCTCGACACCATAGGGGGCGCACAGGGGGTGGTCCCCGAGCGCGGCGTCTGTGCGGGCCATGGCGCAGGGCATAGCAGGCGTGGCGCGTTCTCGACGCCAGAAGGGGGTGCGCAGGGTGTGGTCCCCGAGCGCGGCGTCTATGCGGGCCATGGCGCAGGGCATAGCAGGCGTGGCGCGTTCTCGACACCATAAGGGGTGCGCAGGGTGTGGTCCCCGAGCGCGGCGTCTATGCGGGCCATGGCGCAGGGCATAGCAGGCGTGGCGCTTTCTCGACACCATAGGGGGCGCACAGGGGGTGGTCCCCGAGCGCGGCGTCTATGCGAGCCATGGCGCAGGGCATAGCAGGCGTGGCACTTTCTTCTCGGCGCCACAAGGGGGTGCGCAGGGGGTGGTCCCCGAGCGCGGCGTCTGTGCGGGCCATGGCGCAGGGCATAGCAGGCGTGGCAATTTCTCGACACCATAAGGGGGTGCGCAGGGTGTGGTCCCCGAGCGCGGCGTCTATGCGGGCCATGGCGCAGGGAATAGCAGGCGTGGCGCTTTCTCGACGCCAGAAGGGGGTGCGCAGGGAGTGGTCCCCGAGCGCGGCGTCTATGCGGACCATGGCGCAGGGCGTAGCAGGCGTGGCACTTTCTCTACACCATAGAGGGTGCTCAGGGGGGTCGGTGTCACAGGGCCTATGGACCCACTCAGGGTACTCAGGCTCCCACCTCATTGACAGGTGCCACCAACGGGGTCGGCGAAGCAACGGCCACCTGCATCATTCTCGCAAGCTTCACGCCAGCTATCATCACGCCAGACATATTGTAAGTATGTGGGGTTCCTCGGTAGCGTAATTGCTGTGTTTGGGGGCCCTCGCCCAGCCCCCGGACCGTCAAAAAGCCATTCAGGATGCCCAGGGAATGGGTCGAGACTTCCAGGGGACCGCGTTGTGAAGAATCGCGACTTCGGGGATATGGGCTTCATGGCTTCTAGAAATCACGATCCCCGACACGCCCCCAGATTCGCCCGCCATCCCACAGGCGACACGGTCGTCAGAACATCGAAAGTGTTGGTAGGGCGACTTGTTGAGATGATTTGCCTCCGCGTGTCCTTGTGCAGGTTCTCCTCATCATCCCTCCTTCCCGTCCTCCTCCCCCTCCTCCGCGCGACCAGATCTGCCTCCTCCTCCTCCTCCTCCTCCTCCTCCTGTTCCTCATGTTATCATCCTCATCCTCCTCCCCCTCCTCTTCTTGTCCTCCTCATCATCCATCCTCCTCCTCTTCCGCCTCTTCCACTGCGTCCTCCTCCACCTACTCCTTCTCCCCCTGCTTTCCTCTATCTCCTCCTCCCTCCTCCTTCCCTCGTGGGTACCCATGCCGCAGACCCCCCCCGGGCCCGGAGGAAACCCGCCCCAGTCCGACTTGGGCACGGAGGACGCCAGTCCAGGCCGAGCCGCCTACGCCGCCCGGGAGGAGGGGGAAGGACGAGGAAGCCGTTCTTCGGGGAAGGGGAGGACGAAGAAGGGGCCTCATTCCGCCTCCTCATCATCACCACCATCATCATCAGCAGCATCATCATCACCATCATCGTCATGCTCATCCTCATTTTCATAGTCAGCATCATCAGCATCATCATCATCATCATCATCACCAGCATCATCATCCCCCTTCTCCTACTCCCCTATCATCCCCCCTTCTCCTCCCCGCTCCTCCTCCTCCTCCTCCTCCTCCTCCTCCTCCTCCTCCTCCTCCCTCCTCCTCCTCCTCCTCCTCCTCCTCCTCCTCCTCCTCCCTCCTCCTTCTCTCCTCCTCCTCCTCCTCCTCCTCCTCCTCCTCCTCCTCCTCCTCCTCCTCCTCCTCCTCCTCCTCCTCCTCCTCTCCTCCTCCTCCTCCCCCCCAACTCCTCCTCCTTTTCTCCTCCTTCTCCTCCTCATCATCCTTCTCTCCTCCTCCTCCTCCTCCTCCTCCTCCTCTTCCTCCTCATCCTCCATTCTTTCCTTGTAGATAGCTCCTCCGCGTCTCACCCTGGGGTTGGTCGGATGGGCGGGCCCTGGCGTTTCGCTCGAGACGTCCCTGCCGTGTAGGACCCCGGAGCTCAAACTTAGCAACAGTTTCACGGATGGAGCGCGGGCTGTTTTCAAGGCGCGGTTTCCGCTTTGGCGCCGCGAGTATTCGTTTGAAGCGTTGCAAGAGCTTCACGGATGGAGGGCGGGTGGTTTTCAACGGATGGTTCTCGTTCTAGCGCCGCAAAGATTCGTTGAAACGGAAGTCAAGAGTTCACGGATTGAAGGTGGTTCCTTTGCAACTTTGCAACATGAGGTTCTCGCCTCAGCGCCGCGCGCATTCGTTTCAAACAGCTGCAATCCTTTCACGGATTCCTATGGTTCGCGTACCAGACATCAAGTTCTGGAGCGATTCAAGATTGCCAGCGCAACAGTTGATTCGCGGCGTTGAAGTTCCAGGAATGGTGTTCTGACGCGATTCAGGATCGTCGAGACGCAACAGCCAAATTGTTTCGCGGCGTTGAAGTTCCGAGAACGGTGTGCTGGCACGTTGAAGATCTGTGCCCCCCAACGGGCCTTGAATAGTTGTAAGGGCCTATGAAGACCTCCTCCTCCTCCGTAGCCATGTTGGCTCAAGTTCCGAACCTGCCATAGGGGTTTGGAAGTTTCTACATCTGACGGGGAGTCTCGAAGGCCTCCGCGCCCTGCAGCAATTGTGTCGCTCGATCCCCGTGGGAGCTTCAGGGGCCGTCGGTCCCGTTTTCCCGTTCCCTCGCCACATGTGCGCGCGACCCTTCTTCCTCGCATCACGCCAGCGAGCCTGGCTCGTTACAGCATGGCGCCCCAAGAAGAGAGCCCGATCCGACGAGGATCAAGATGAGCTTCTGTCGGGCATCGGCCAGGTGCTTTCCGAGATGGAGCAGGTTAGCTCCAGACAGGGCAGCGTCGGGTCGCAGGTCGCCCCCTCGCCGAGATGACGGAGACCTCTGGGTCCACTGGAAGAACAACAACAATTCGTCCTCCTCCTCCTCCTTCTCCTCCCACCTTCCTCTTTGTTCCTCTTCCACTTCTTCTTCTTCTTCTTCTTCTTCTTCTTCTTCGCGTAACAGTGCGTCTACTGGGCTCCCCTTGCTTGTCGGCCACGGCGCAACTTCGTGGCCGTGCCTTGGAACGGCCACACTTCATTTGCATGTGTCAATACTGCCGCCCGCACAGGTCAGAGGAGCAACCAAGTTTCTGCCAAGTGTCCCCCCACCCATGACAAAGCTGTGCCCTGGAAGCCCACGTGCAGGAGGGGGCCTGATTTACCTGTGCCAGGAGGCGGTAGGTCTGCGGGCGTGGGGCTCTTTTTCGCAGTTGACACCTCGGGCGGCACTGATACTTTTGCGCGTCCCAAGTTCGGGACTTTCCCGATATCCAGACCTATGCCATCGTCGCAATTTCTGAACCCCAACCTCGAGCCCGCCCTCTCCACTGCAGCCGAGAAGTCCGCGCTCAGGCAGGTGCGCGCACACATCGATCCCGCCGCGGAGGCTCGCTTGTTTTTGCGCGGCGCTGACGGCCAGCGCGCACCCACCCGCGGCCTCGGCAAGTTCGCCAGCAGCGTCGCTGGGGATCTGGGGAAAGTGGCCCAGCCGATGCCTCCTCGCTGACGAGTCGTGGACGAAGGGGGGGGGGTCAGTCTGCGGGGCGTCTGGGCAGGATCTCTGCCCGCATGTGTTGGGGGGCCCTAAGGACCCTGAAGAGCCGAACTCTCTGGTGCTGCGCGGTGTCCTGGACCCGGGGCCCCCTCCCGATCGCGCCCCTCCTGCCTCGGCACTCTCGGTATTCCAGAGGTCCGATGGCCCCCGGACGCTGCCCCGGGCATCGAGGCTTTCGGGTTCTCCGCTGCGGTCGGCGCCGTCTGGCTGGAGGCGGGCGGTTCCAATCCGGATCCAGCCGTTGCTCCTGCAGAGAGCAGGGGCCTTCTTCGCGCGGCCGCCGCTCGGCATCTCGGGCGGCTCGAGCGCGGGCAGGCCACCGACGAGCAAGACCTACATCGGCACCTCGGCCCCCTTTCGATCCAGCACATCCGACGGCAGCTCGACGAGCTCGAACGAAGCGACGCTCCCCCCAACGATGGGTTGAAACGCAGGTGCGGTTAGTATCGTAACACGCACCTCGGGTTCGGCCAGGCGTTCCGCCATCCTTAAAGGCGCAGTTGACCCCGCTGGCCATCGGCTCTCAGACCCCGACGAGGTTTCAAAGAGGTTGGCTTCGCTCCAGGACACGGCGCGCAGCGGGGGATGTTCTTGCGACAAGGCGCGTGAGAACATCGCGCCTTTCGTGCAGCCCTGCCCACCTCGCGCGCTCTGGAAGCTCGAGTTCGGAGCCTTCGCCGAGCTTGTTCGGCGTCGTCGGGGCAGCGCCCCTGGCCTTGACGGGGCCCTGTCTTTTTTTTTCTCGAGGGCTCGCCCTGGGGATCGTGGTCTGGAAGTTCTGGTTGCCATCTACGAGGTGGTCCTCGACGGCACGTTCCCTGCGACACCTTTGACTTTGCCATGCGCGTCTTCCTCGCGAAGCGCACCTCCGCCTCCGACTGCTCTGAGGGCGCTTCCTGGCTCCCTGCTTCGACTCGGTCGACGTCGCCGTCGAGCGCCGAGAGCAAGATCGCCAGCCCTTGGGGGCCCCAGGAAGGGTGGGTTCCAGCTCCAGAGGGGGGCCATGCAGGGGCGCCCAAAATCTGGAAACGCCCGAGCCCTGGCACTTGACCCAATGATTCTGCATGTTTCATCCTGCAGCCCTCGGCATCCAGTTGCCGTCGCCGCCTTTGCCGACGACGTCGGCCTCGGCGCTTTTGATCTCCACCAGGCGCTGCGCTCGTTGCTGCCGGCGTGGAGCGTCGTCGGCTGGGCCCGTGCTCAAACCGTCGTAGTTGTAGTGACCGCTCTGCCCAGGAACGAGGTCCTTTCTTACCTCGGGATCCTCTTGGGCCTGGCAGGGAGGGCGGCGGCGCGGCGCGAGGTTGCCTTACATATCTCGGGCGCGATCAGGTTTTGAAGCGTGTGAACGTCGGAGCCGCGTGCGTGCAATACTTTCTGTCGCAGTGCCTTGGGCCGCGTCGCCCAGTGTTATTCCTCCACTTCCGAAGCATATCGTCTTGAACGGGAATCCCTCCAGACCCTCGTCCTGGCGCCCAGGGGCGCTCTCTCGCGCAATCGTTCGAAGTCGCCAAGGACTTTGGCTTGCCCGCGCAGGCGAGGTCTCGTGCGTGCATGGCCCAGGCGGCGCAGTGCAGACGTGCTTCCTATGCAACGGCATTCCGCGAGGCCTGCGAATATTTCGACGAGCCGGCGACAGCGACGTAGCCTTGGCCACGCACGTCCGGGGACAACGGTGACAAAAGAGTTGTATCGCTCAAATGGTTCGTAGCTATCGAGCTCTGAATGCCCCACGATAGATCTCTGCAGGCTCGCTGTAACATTTCTACAGACGAGCTCGACAGGCGACGCAGGTATTCAATATCGGGCTGGCCCTTGCCCAAGTTGCTCTGGCCATCTCGCATCCCCGTCGGTCGAGTTGCCTTGCTCCCTGGTTCCTCACGATCGCGGCCCTTGTAGGGGTCACCAACAGTTGGTGCGCCACTCGCCGTTTTCGGGAACGCGCTAAGAGGCACCGATGGCGCCAATTCGTGGCGGCAGGAGATGACATCCCGCACCACTGTTATGTCTGCCCGTGACTCATCTTTCTTTTAGCTCGCTTGCCCCGCCTTCCTCCGTCGTTCGCCTCCGCCTCGGCTGCCTGTCGTCTCGGTCTTTTCGGTCTCGACCCGCTCCCCGCTGATCAAGGAATGTCCATCGCATGCCTGCACGACGCACTCAACCCGCATAGGAAGGATGGGCAGCCTTCCCAAGGGCCCCCCTGCATCCTTCCCTCCGCGGTGCATCCTTCGTCGCTATCATTGGCCGAGCCCCGCTGGATTGAGCAGAGCATTGAAATCCATGGGCCACGCAGCGTGAAGGGTGACTCCCTCCACGGAGCATCGCCGCCATCATTGATTGATTGTCACATCCGAACACATCCAATCCTCAATATTTGAACCTCCCTCAGCAGGCAAGAGGTTATTGAGGTGGAAGAGCCGTCTCTCTGAACCGCCTGCGCCCAGAGGGATTCTGGGACATCCGAACAACCCCTCCCTCGGTCTGAACTCCCTGCCCCCCTGTCAACCAATTTCCCCCCCCCCGCGGAAGTAGCATGCAAGAGATTGTCATTTCGGAATAGTTGTTTCGATGAACCACCTGCGCCAGTCCTTGAACCTCCCTCCTGTCCCCCTCGCAACCCCTCTCCCCCCCCTCACCGCGAAGGCAGCAGGCAAGAAGTTGTGGGGGTGGACGAGCCGTGGAAGAGCCGTTTCTTTGAATCGCTTACGCCCAGATGGATGCGTGGACATCCGAACAGACCAATCATCAGTCTTGGAACCTCCCGCGTCCCTCCCTCAACCTTTCCCCCCTCCCCCCGCGGAGGCGGCAGGCAAGAGGTTGTGGGGGTGGAAGAGATGTCTCTCTGAACCACCTGCGCCCACAGGGATGCTGAGACATCCGAACACACCAATCCAAACCAATCCTCAGTCCTTCAACCTCCCTCCTCCCCCCACCCCGCGACCTTTCCCCCCACCCCGTGGAGGCAGCAGGCAAGAGGTTGCGTGGGGTGGAATAGCTGTTTCTCGAACCGCCTGCGCCCAGAGGGATGTTGGATGTTGGGACATCTGGACGATCCCATCCTCAGTCCATCGACCGAGGTTGTGGGGGTAGAAGGCCCGTCTCTCTGAACCGCCTGCGCCCAGAGGGATGCGTGGACATCCGAACAACCCAATCCTCAGCCCTTGGTCATCCCCCTCCTCCCACCCCCTCAACCCCTCCCTCCCCCCGCGGAAGCACCAGGCCAAAAGTTGTGGGAGTGGAAGACCCGTGTCTCCTGAGCCGCCTGCGCCCAGAGGGATGGTGGGGCATCCGAACAACCCAATCCTCAGCCTTTGATCTCCCTCTTCTCCCCCTCAACCCCTCCCGCGGAGGCAGCAGGCAAGAGGTTGTGGGAGTGGAAGAGTCGTTTCTCTGAACCAGCTGCGTCCAAATGAGTGCTGGGACATCCGAGCAGCCCAATCATCAGCCCTGTACTTGAACCCCCCTCCTGCCCCCTCAGCCTCTCCCCCTCCCCGCGGAGGCAGCAGGCAAGAGGTTGTGTGGGGTGGAATAGCTGTTTCTCTGAACCGCCTGCGGCCGGAGGGATGCTGGGACATCCGAACACATCCAATCCTCAGTCCTTGAATTTCCATCCCCCCCCCCCTCCCCCCACCCGCGGAGGCAGCAGGCAAGAGGCTGTGGAGTTGGAAGAGGCGTCTCTCTGCACCGCCCGCGCCCAGAGGGAGGCTGGGACACCCGAACAGCCCATCCCATCGGTCCTGGAACCTCCCTCCCCTCCCCCTGTCAACCGTCTCCCCCCCCCCGCGGAGGCAGCAGGATGCAGCTGGCGGTGCAGCAGCGCTCGGCGCCCCACCACCGCAGGGGCTAGGCTCGCCGGCCCCCCGCGGGCGCCCGGAGCGCCCCCCTTCCCTGACGCCGCCGCGGAGGCGCGCGCGGGCGAGCGCGCGGACGCCCGAGCCTGGCCTGCGCCAGCACGTCGCGGACGGCTCGGGCACATCGTGCGTTTCGCTTCTGTCTGCGGCAGGCTGACGTCGGGCCTGTCCCTGTACAGGGGGGGATTTTCGACGAGAAATAAAGAATATTTCAAACATAATCAAAAGATAGTCCAAAGATGGTCCGGGACGATTTTTTCAGTACTTGTCGACCATTTTGGCATATTTGTAGGGTTGTTTTTTATTTTTCGTCGAACATCCCCCTGTAGGGGGACAGGCCCGACTTAATGTTTGCGGTAGGTTCGTGTGGTGTCGGCGCGGCGGCAACCCCTCCGCGGGCTTGCGAGGTCGAGCGCCGCCCTGTGGCCCGGGCGTCAGCCGATGTAGAAAGAGAATCGGCGAGCGAAAGGCAGCCGAAGCTCTTGCAGGCGGAACGATCCGCGCGGTGTCAGAGACCAACGCTGGGGTCGTCACAACACGAACCTGCCGTTTGCACGCTCTCTGGCATCCTCTCTCGCGACGGAGGGTTCGGTAGAAGAGCGGAGCATTGTGTGTCCTCGCAATTCCGTCGTCAGAGTGCAGTAGCGTGCGTGAGTTTCCGATAATCGATGAGAGAGCGCCGACTCGGCATCGATTAGCGTTGATGTAGCGTCGACTGGCGTCGATTCGCAAGAGCCAGTCAGCTGGTACGGGAAGTTTCCATGAGTTGCTGCAGAAGTCTCTCACGGCGGAGGGCTTGCGCCCATTCTCGGCCTCTGAGGTTTAGGATTCCCAGGTGGGGTCCGAGCAGATGGGGTCGGGGGATCGCGCTGCATCGCCAATGCATCGCCGATGCGGCTCGATGCGGAGGCCGATGTTCTCCACGCCGACGTCGCCGATGCATCGCCGACGTCGCCGATGCATCGGTGATGCATCGACGATGCGGCGTGATCCCCCGACCCAATCTTCCTCAGACCCCCTTTGGGAGGCCTCCACGAGTGGCCCTCACCCGGGCCCCGGGAAAGGAGACTTTTTGGTAGCTGTGAAAGTTTCACGGTGGAGGATGTTTGGGGTGCTTCCATCGAAGAAGAAAAGCACCATACACATAATCTTTTGGTGTTCCGCGCCGATGGCTTGGATCCGCGCTGGGGCCCCCCTGGCGGCGCCTCCGGCGTCGCCCCTGGCGCGCTCCGCGCGCCAGGGAAGGGTCCAGCGCGGATCCAAGAAATCCGTGCGGAGCGCCAAAACTTGATGTGTATGCCGTTTTCTCTTCCTCTGGGCGGAGGATGTCTGGGCTGCTTCCAGCCACGCCGCCACACCGTGCACCGCAAGGAGGGCGCGGCTTCTCTTGCTTCATCTTTTCGTGGCCCAGGGCCATCGGCCCGTGGCCGCACCACTCTATACAGATCTCCTCGTTGCGTGGCGATGGCCCCTCGTGTATTTGCTTCTGTGAGCTCGGGCTCAACAGCCCCAGCCTGCGAACCCGGGCTGTTCTTGTCATGGTCGTTTGAAGGCGAGCATTCAAAATGTTTAAGATCCAGCAGTCACAACTTTTAAGTTCAAGGCATTTTCCTCGTCTGTTTTTGCCGATCCGGGCCTTAGCCACTCATGCCCCTCTCTAGAAACTGTTGGAACAGATCATAGAACGCGGTTGGGCTCTAGGAGCAAGTGCGTATGTGTTATTGTTCCCTTGCACATTTTGCTTACAATGGTTCTCCTCTTTCTGCTCCTATCCTTCTACGGCGGCGGCTGCAACGAGTCATCATCTCCGCATCGCTCCGATCCCGTACGCTCTTTCCCCCTCCTCTTCCTCCCCAGGGCCACCAAAGAAGGACTTGGGATGAGAAGCCAGCCCCAGGGAAGGGGTCCAGACTCTTGGCGAGCCTGGCTGGGAAAGTATCACGAAGGAGGATGTCTGGGTTGCTTCCAGCCATGCCGCCACACCTTGCACCTCAAGGAGGGCGCGGCTTCTCCTGCTTCATCCTTTCGTGGCCCAGGGCCATCGGCCTGCGCCCGCACCAGCCTATATGTATTTGCTTCTGTGAGCTCGGGCTCAGCAGCCCCAGCCTGCGAACCCGGGCTGTTCTTGTCATGGGCGCTTTAAGGTCAAGCAGCCATAATGCTTGAGATCTACCAGACACAACTTTTAGTTCAAGGCAATTTTGCTCGTGCCAAGTTTAGCAGCATAGCCTTTTCAGTCCAATTAGCTGGGAGCGTGCACTACAGAGAGGAACATGCGCTAAAGATTGGGACGGACGCGAAAGTGAAACAGTGCAAATACGCAGCACGCCACCGCTCACTCTTTTCCTCCTCTCCTCCTCACCTCGCATCTTATTTCCTCTTCGCACCGCATATGAAAGCAGATATTCTCATCGTTCAACGTTGGCATCTCTGCTCATTTCGCCTCATGATTATCCTACCCGTTTGGAAAAGATCATAGAACGCGGTTGGATTCTAGGAGCAAGCTTGCTTGTGTGAATTATCGTTCCCCTGCCCATTCTGCTCCCAGTGGTCCTTCTCTTCCTGCTCTTATCCTTTTACGGCGGCAGCAGCAACGACGCATCATCTCCGCGAAGTTCCGATCCCATACGCTCCCCCCTCCTCTTCCTCCCTCCCTCCCCCCTCCCCAGATGTGGCTAACACGGCAGTGGTATTGCAGGGTGACCCTCGAACCTCAGCGCGTTGACTACCAGGCTCAATGCCAGACATTAGCACTGTTTGGAGCAGCAGTGGTTCTGCAACATGTTGGTGATGACCGCTTGGTGGGCCCTTAGTCTCAGCTTGAAGATGAGGCGGTGGCGAGTGGCGCCCCCACAACACAGATTGCCAGGCTGGCTTGCACATGGTTGGCACGCGGCACGCTTGCTTTACCCAGTCAGTGTGAGAATACTCTTTGCAGGCACGCATTTTCTTGCCGAATGGCGCGCTGCTCACATGCTTTGAACGTGGCGAGGTTGTACGGCTATTTGTGCAGCAACTGTACTGTGTTAACGGGACATAGTCTGTTGCTTGCGAGATAAGGGCGGCCAGAGAGGATTGAGATGGAAGGTGATTGCTTGTTGGTAACTTGACATTGGTAATGGTAGAGGCGGTAGTAGTGACGTTGATAGTTGTTGTCGTATTAGGAGTGTTAGCGGTATTCGTCGCACGGGTGCCATTGTATAAACAGTATTTTTGTAGACAGTAGAGAACAAAGTATTGCATTATCATGTTCCAGCACCGCGCCCGCAATTGTCAGGTACGGTTGATGTTCCCGCCACGGATTAGTTGTGTTGATACCGTTATCTTCTCATCAGCGGTCCCGTGTATCATGATAGGGTGCTAGAGGGAATTGTTGTATTTGTGTCGGGTGCATCGGGGCGGGTACCTTTCGTTTGCTCCCCATTCGACCAGGTTGCAGCAAAGGTTGGGAAGTGGGCCCGTCCGTTCATGCGCAACGTGTGTTTCGGTGCACGAGTTCGCTGGTCGACGTCGCGGCGAACTGTTTCAAGTTGGCTTTTCTGAGACACCACTAGCTCTGCTGCCTCTGTCGGCGGGATCGCCGTTGGTTTGTCACGTCCTGGTAGCGTGCATGGAGCACCGTGGGGTTTGGCAGTTCGCTTGCAGCAACGTTAGCGTGACAAAGCCACTCAGCATTCCAGCGTGATTTTTTTTCCGCTGGTCGCTTGCACGAGGAGGACCTGGCATGTTCGACCGTTTTATGCCGCTGGATGTTTGTGAGCGGCGAGCGTTTTACACGTTCTCAACATGTGCGATTTGGCATCACCGCCATACCCATGTTTTAGACCGAGTCTCATTTCCCGAATGCTTATTGTGGCAGCAGGCCCGATCGGACTCAATCGGCAGGTCGGCGGCCAGAGTTCGGTGGGATCGCCAAAGTGCGCGGTCGGCGCAGAGCTTCCCGACAGAGTGCATGTATTCGCAGGTTGTGGCAGCGAGATGCCGAGGAATCGTGGCACCATCCCAGGCGAGCTGCTCCCGCTTCTGGTCGTGGAGCCCTGCGACCCTGGCTTGTGGCTTGTCCGAGCAGGAGGGCGCTCGAGGCAGCGCTGTTAGCAGAGCGTTGGAATGCCACACTCCGAGGCCAGTGAGCATGCGTTTTAAAGGATTGGGGCAGCCGTCGTGCCCCGAGAGGGAGAGGATGGAGGAGGAATCGGAGGAGGGGGAGGGGGGGAGGAGGGAGGATGAGGAGCAACAGGCGCATGCGGAGGAGGGTGGCTTAGGGCCATCTTGGAGGGCATCGATCAAATAAGGGGGGGATCTTTCATTGGCCTCGCCCCTCCAGAGCCCTTACAAGTCACCTATTGGACAGTGGACCCCTCCTGGAGCGCTCTCGGGGCCGTAGTGGGACCCTTTTGGGGTTCCTCATCGGACTCCCTTGGGCCTGTTTGGATCCAGCTTGAGGCCTCAAGCACCAACGGCGAGAGGGCAAAAGAACATGAGTTGCTCAGCGATTGCTGAAGGATGTTGACCTCCTGGTGGCTTCCAAGGAAGGCTCCGTGGCCACTTGTGGCAATCGCTGGGCGGCCTCGGGGCCTTTTGGGGAAATGCTGGAAGTTAGCTTGAGCCATCTCGTGAACCGCCTTGGAAACCATCTTGCGCTCTCCGAGGCCCTCTTGAAGCCGTCGTGGGCGCTCCAAAGGGTCGTGGTCCCTCCCCTCTGGACACAGGGGGAAGGGGCAGGGGGAGGGGTCAAGATTCCCCCCCCCCCCGAGGGCGGCCGTCTCGCCAACTCACATCCGCCTTCCCACCACAGCAGTAGCACTCGAACCTCGGGCAGGGGCCGCCATCGACCACGATCGAGAACCAAAGCAGACGCCAGCCAGGTTCGCGACGCCCGCGAGGCGCGCCGCGCGTGCCGGGGCACCCCGCATCACCGCTTTTCGGATAGCAGCACAGAGTGATCGCGGGGCTCGCTCCCGCGCACGATCGCTGCAAGAATCGGCGCCCCCTTCGCCCCTGCTGGAAATTAGACCAGAGAAAAGCCTCAATCGGTGGACGGGTTAGAGATTGGTGATATGGGTACTGAGATGGACTGTGAGATCGATAGTGGAATCAACAGTGATCAAGATTGTAAGGTCGATTGTGAGACCGATAGTGAAGTCGAATCAACGAGATCGATAGTGAGATCGATCGTGAGATCATTCGTGCGATCGATCGTGAGATCGATACTGGGATCGATTGTGAGATCGATTTGTGAGATCGGGAGAGAGGTGGGTAATGAGATCGATGGTGAGACCGACCGATCAGGAGATCGACCAGGAACCGGGGACCCCGGGAACCCCCGTCGCCCACCGAAATCGGCCCGGAACCAGCAACCAGGAATTGGGGAACACAGAACCCGGAACCCGGGAACCCGGCCGCCCACCGAAATCGGCTCGCCTTGTGCGCCAAATCTTTCAATCTCCGCTAGGACCCCTTCAGTGCATGCACTAATTCGGGGAAGACAGCGCAGCGTGATCGCTTCGTGCCCGCGCATGACCCAAAGTTTGCCGCAGAGTGCACCTGTTATGTTGTTTTCTGACAGGGACGTGTGGGGGGGGGGGTCGCAGCGTGCGCAGCAGGCGGCAAGCCGTCCCTGTCAAAACCCATGCACAGTGATCGCGGCGCGTGGCGTTCGCCACTGGCTGGGCCAGACTCTCGGCCTCTGCAGCGAGAGGAATCGGCCGTGCAGTCCTGCGCTGCCCCTGTGGCGCGTGGCCGCAGTGGGAGCCCTGCGGTGCGGGCTCCTGCTGCCGCCGCTCCGCCGCCGCCGAGCCGCGGCCCGCCCGCACACCCCCCGACCCGCCCCGCAGTGCCCACTTCGGCCAGATTCGGGCGGCCCGATCCGATTCGATCCCGAGTCTTTCAGAGAGCAATGCGGCTGGGTGCTGGGGCTGCATGGCTGGGGGTCTGCTGAGGCCCAGCAGTGGGCGCAGCAAGCGAGTTTGGGCTCGACGAGTGTGTTGTGCTGTTCTGCTTCCGGTGGCCGTGTTTGAGCCCCGGAACCGTCAACAACGGACCCGGGTGAAACACTGCGCCAGATCGATGGACCCCAGGAGGGGTCCAGGGACCGATGTTGAACGGATCTGTTTTCACCTCCCCCTTTTGACCAATTTCCTCGGGTGCCCAACCAGCTCAGACCCCTCGGCCGCCTCCAAGCCTGATGGTCGGTTGCATGGCGCTGCTGTGCTCCCTGGCGCAAGACGTCCGATACGATCGAGTTCCCGTTTCGCTGCTGATTGCTTCTGCCGCGACCCAGAAGGTCCAGCTTCGGACTCTCGATGTGTGCGAGGTGGCCCCAGGCTTTTCTCCTCCGCGAGATGGGGGACGCATGCGGGCGGTGCCACTGGAGCCTTCGGTGGAGCTCCCTATGCGGCCACGAAGCGCTGCACCGTGTGGGGGTGGCGCATGCGGGCGGTGCACCGGGGGGGGGGGGGGGGGGCGACCCGGGCGCGCTTTTCTCGCAGCGCGGCCGCGCGGCTGGCGGCGGGGCAGCAGCCCGGGCCCCCAGCGCACCGAGAGAGAGGTCGGCGGCGCGCCTCGAGAGGGAAATGTCGAGCAGTGGCGAAGCGTCCTGGCTGGCCTGCAGGAGGCCCACCACGGAATGCTCTAAGAACTTGTTGGGGGGTGCACGAAGTGTTCTTAGTGAACGTTTCTGGCTGAGACTGTTTTGTTCTAGTACATCGGGTTTTCGTTCTGAGAACACTGCTTTGTTCTTAGAACGCTGCCAGGTCCTACGAACATGTCGTGGTAGGCCTATAGGGATAAAGGGGCGGCTGGTCCCTGCTCAAGAGTGAGAGGGGACAGGCCATCTCAGACGGCGATGGGGCTTCGAAGGATCCCTCGCGCCTTCTGGGAAGCCGCCTCTGTCTTCGGAGAAGGCTGAGGGAACCATTCAGAAGGCGCCCCAGGCCCTCCTGGCCTTTGAGAAGGCCCGCCCCCTCGGACTTCCCTGCTGGGGTCGCCGCCGAAC
Source organism: Prorocentrum cordatum (assembly GCA_963575745.1). Classification (NCBI taxonomy): domain Eukaryota; class Dinophyceae; order Prorocentrales; family Prorocentraceae; genus Prorocentrum; species Prorocentrum cordatum. Next base: position 306,214 of record CAUYUJ010021148.1, read on the forward strand.
AGAGTCAGGGGTGTATGCGGCTCGGTCGGCTTCGAGACTGCTTCGGCAGTCTGCTGCACTCGGTCGGTTCGGTTGGGTCGGCTGCTGCGCCGCTGCGTCATCCTGGGGTGGTTCTGCTCCGTCGGTGTAGGTCGGTTTCGGTGCTTCGTTGTCGGTTCGGCCGGTTTTCGGCGTCGCCGTCGCTGTGGACGCCTACGCACGAGAAACAAGACGGAGGTGCTTGACAGGTAGCGGTGCCCAGGGTTTTTCCTTCGGGCCGTATCCCAGTCTGGGGGCCCTTCACTCAAAAGTCGTACGAAGGAGTCAGGGCATCGGAGGGGGCCGGGTGCTGCCAGAAGTGGCCCTGGCAGACAGGCGCAGGTGGCCTCCGGAGCACCAGTCACAAAGAGGGGGGGGGGGGGCCAATCGGCATCGGGGTGCCGAGGTACAGGGGTTCCAGATGTTGCTCGCCGTCCTCAGGCTCCCAGGGGCGGCGGCGGCGGCGGCGGTGGCGGAGGCGGAGGCGGAGGCGGAGGCGGAGGCGGAGGAGGCGGAGGAGGAGGCGGAGGAGGAGGCGGAGGCGGAGGAGGTCCTCCCAGGGGCCCCAGAGAGCGTCGAAAGACGCCGAGAGATGCGAAGCCGGCTCTGGAGAGAGAAGCCCTGGGGTCTGGGGCCGGTTCCCCGCCGTCGGAGGGCACCAGTGTAGACACCTGCACCGGTCTTGGCCAGGCCTGTCCTGGGCTCGGGACCGGCGTCTGCGCCTTCCTGCTCGAGCCCAGAGGGCGCAGACAACGGTTTTTGGCCCAAGAGGAGCCTGGCCGGAATCGGTGCAGGTGTAGGTCCAAGACGCCTGCGGCGAGTCGCCGCCGCCCCCTGCCTGTTTGGAAACGCGCATGTGGCCGAACGTTGTGGCCGGAGGCCTGCCAAGCTATCGGACCATGTGTTCCCCGAATCGGTTCGGAAAGCGTTCGGGGAACACGGTGGGGGAGGAGGAAGTAGAGGGGAGGGAGGAAGAAGGAGGAGGAGGCCTCTTGGGGCACTCTTGGGGCCTTCTGGGAGCTTGCCAGGGGCGTTCTTGGGGGTCTCTTTGAATGTGCCAAAAAAGTCAACAAATAGTCCGGGGACGATGGTTTGAGCATGTTTGAGCAATTGTTGTTTATGGATTGACTACGTTGCATTGTTCGTCCAAAATCCGCCTGTAGGCAGGGGGGGGGCGGGGGAGGTCGAGCGGTGCAGCTCTCTGGCACACCCGGAGATCGGAGGATTACGGCTCCCTGGCGTGGCGGCATTGCCATGCGGGGTCGGTGCGCCCAGCGTTCCTGCGACGGGCCTTGCGCGTCCTCCTCTGCCTCCTCCGCCCCCTTCTCCTCCGCCTCCTCCTCCTCCCGTCTATGCCCAGTTCCCTCGTCTGCCCCCGTCTCTGCCCTCTCTCGGCGAAGGTGGAACGACGCAGGTGGTTTTGAATCGGCCGACATCGAATAATCTGCGCAATCGGAAAGCCGAGATCGTTCCAGGTTAAACCATCCACGCGGTGATGGTAACCGACGCCGACGGCATCACGACATGAACCTGCCGTACTCATACCTTTCCCTCGTCTTCACCTTTAAGCCTCATTTCGGGTCCGATGCATGAGGATGAGTCGACGTGATCCCACGGATATGTCGTGTCAGATCTTGACTCCTTGGTTTTAATGAACGGTCTTGTGTCTTAGGTGATCCTTGGACAGCCTCGCCCTGGTAGCTCCCCTCCTCGAGGTGCCATTACAAAAGGGCCTCCACCGACCAGGGTGCTAGTGACGAGGGTGATCCCTTCTTCAATCAAGACCCTGCAACGTGAGACAGCAGGACCGAGGAAGCAGTTACGTGGCAGGAGATGATTCTGGGGGGCTGCCAATGGCCATTAGAGCAATCGTGGCCAAGCCTCTGGGCCACACGGAGGACAAGGAATAGGAGGAGGAGGAGGAGGAGGAGGAGGAAGAGGGACGAGGGGGAGGAAGAGGAAGGGAGGATGAGATGAAAAGAAAGAGACAGGGCGGTTCCTCTTCCCTGTGCAGAAGCTGTTGTTGAGCCGAGGGCGCTCGATCGCTCAAGAATTGGCCGGCTCGCGCGGTATCAGAGCCAAGCCGAGGCCGGCGGCGCCGTTCGGCAGGGCGGGGGCTGGCTGGTGCGATCGAGATGGTTTTGTTTGCCAAGTCGTCTTGGCATCGCTCGGACGTGTGCATTTTCTTTCTCGGCGAGGACCTTCGAGGAGCATCCTCGACCATTTGGCGAAAAAAACACGCACGAAACCGAAAGAAACACAGGGAATGGACGTCCGAGCGATGGCCAGTCGTCGTGGCCGCGGCGGCCAGGGAGTCGAGGAAGGCAGAAAGTTTCGGAGCTCCGCGCGAGTGTCTTGGGTCGGCGCTGGGCTCCCGACCCCTGTAGCGCCCTCCGCGCGCCAGGGAGGCCGATCCAAGGAGTCCGCGCGGACCTCCGAAAGTTCCTGTGCGTGTCGTCGTTTGCTCCTGGAACGAGTGTCTGCCTCACGCTTCTTCTCTCGGAGGCCAGTCGAGACCACGGCGGCACTCCCCGGCGTCTGTCGTCCCCCCTTGGCATCCTGGATGCTTCGCGTCGCCACGATCGGGCCCACCTCGAAAAACAGGCCAGGACGGACTCCGGGAGGGATCCGGGGACCCATCTTTAACAGGCTTGGGCCAGGCGGGAGGGCCTCCGTAGTCTCAAGCGGCCCCTCTGTGATTCTCAGTGTGGACGAAGGGGGAGGAGGAGGAGGAGGAGGAGGAGGAGGAGGAGGAGGAG
>CAUYUJ010021148.1:309090-326590 GCA_963575745.1 Prorocentrum cordatum
CGCGCGGTGTTCCGGCGAACACCGCATTTTGAGTATCGCCCGCCTTCCGTCGGCGCAGGGGTTGAAAGTTCTCAAGACGAAGGCGCGCCGCGCTGAGGCGACAGCAGTATTTTGAGCACCAGCCGCTCTCCATCTGTGTCGCCGTTGGAATGTGCGATCGGAGGTGGATAGACCTACCCTGACACGTCGATTGGTGAATTGGCCGTTTTCGGTTCGCGAGAGGGCGTCGCGGCCGTTATTTTTGCGGGTCTAGGTCCGTCGGTTTTGGTCCTAGGCCGTTTTCACTAAAGGGTGGTTTACTAAAGGGAGGTTTGTCCACCGCCGAAAATTTGTGGAGAGTTCAGCCACAACGCCAGACCCTCCTTGCGGACACCAGGGGTTGGGCAGAACGAGGGAGGGGGGAGGAGGACGAGGAGAAAGAGGACGGGAGAGGGGAAAGAGGAGGGAGGACCAGTGTAAACCCAAGAGCCATCAACGATGTTGGAATTAACCCTCCCTCCAAGCTCCCTCTTCATAGGCCACTACAACGGTTCATTTCCATTGAGGGAACTGCTTCGTTGGAAGACAACCGTTTGAAGATCCTGAAGCGTGTCAAAACATTGTTCTCGGGGTTCCAACGCCATGTATCAACCTGACTGTTGCGTCTCTGCGATTCGGAATCTTGCCAGAACGTAACTTTGGGGACTTCAGCACCGCGAATCAAAATAAACTGTTGCGCCCGCATGATCCTGAATCCTTCCACAACATTTCCGGTACGTTGATCATGGGAATCCGTTAAATTTCTGCAAAGACTTAAAACGAATGTGTTCGGCGCTAAGGCGAGAGCCACATGTTGAAAAGGAATCACCCTCAATCCGTCAAACTCTTGCATTTTTGTTAGAACGAGTGTGCGCGGCGCTAAGGCGAGAGCCACATTTCGAAAACGACCCGCCCTCAATCCATGAAATGCTTGCACATGTTTAAAACGAATGTGCGCGGCGCGAAGGCGAGAGCCACATTTTGAAAACGACCCGCCCTCAATCCGTGAAACTCTTGCTTGCAAATTGTTCAAAATAATGTGCGCGGCGTTAGGCGAGAGCCACATTTTGAAAACAGCCCGCTTTCAATCCGTGAAACACTTGCACATGTTCAATACGAATGTGCGCGGCGCTGAGGCGAGAGCCATATTTTGAAAACGGCCCTTCCTCAATCCGCGAAACTGTTGTCACTTGTTAAGCTTCAGAGTCGTACATGGTGAGGAAGTCTCAGGCGAAACGCCCTGCTCGCCCTGAAAACTGGCCTCGGGGTGCGACAGGGAGAAGTTATCTAGAAGGAGAAGTAATGGAGGGAGGAGGAGGAGGATGAAGAAATTTTGTGGGACGAGGACGAAGGAGGCGGCGGAGGAGGAGGAAGAGGGATGATAAGGAGTCCAGCCACTTCTCCTCCAGGGCCGTCCCCAAGCCGCGTTGAGCTCACCGTTTCCGATGTCAGCCCCATCAGCCCTGCGCTGGCCCGGGCTGTCTCGAGGAGGACCTGGAGGAGGGGTCAAGAGGAGGATTGTCTACGACGGTCCTGGGCATGGGGGTGGAATGTCGAGGACGCGCTGGCTCTCTGGGGTACACAGGCAACGTCCGAAAGTGGTGGGGAGGGGTCGCCAGGATGTCCACCCCCTCCCAACACACTTCAGTCCTACGCCTGGAGATGGGATGGCGTCCTATCTCTTGGCTTGCGGTACCTAGTCGCCCCTCCGGCTCCACGGGGCCTCCTGGAGGGAAGACGAGGAGTGATTGGGCGCACGCGAGTCGACGTCGGCCGTCACCATCGCGGGCGTGTGGTGGAGGTGGAGACGAGCTGGCAGGTTGGGTTCTGGCCATTAATCAGGGAGGGGGTGGTCGGTTGTTGGGTCAGGGTAGGGCGGGTCCCCTCCGGGAACTCCTCCCCTCCTTCCTTCTTCCTCCCCGCCCTCTCTTTCCGGACGACGCCGCCGATGACGGGGGCAGGGGCTGCCTCGGCGGCGACAGCGGCAGCGACATCGACGAGCACGACAGCCTCGACGACGACGACGACGACGACAGACGACAGACGACAGACGACAGACGACAGACGACAGACGACGACGACAGACGCCTTGCTGCCGACGCCCGGCAGACGCCGGGTGCGGCGACGACGGCGCCGACGACGGCGCTGACGGCGGCCCCACCTTCTTGCGCCAGGCGCGCGGCGCGCGCGGATCCCGCGCGCACCGCGCCCGCCGCTAGCAGGCCGGAGCTGCGCTGGGCCCTGAGGGGGGCTTCCCATAGGAGCCTCGTCGCCTTCGTCGTCGTCGTCGTCATCGTCGTCATCCCTCCTCCCATCCTCCGCCTTCCTCACCTCGAAGGGCTTCCTCCTCCTCCTCCTCCTCCTCCTCCTCCTCCTCCTTCTCAGGAAGCTACTCCTGGGAGGTTGTGATCAGGATCGGCGCTGGCACATCCGTGGTCGGCAGCTGGCCCAATCTCGCCCGATCCTTTTTAATCCAGCTGAGTCCCGTTTAGCCCGGCGCAATCCCGCTCAATCAGGCCTAATCTGACTCAATGGCCCCTTCATCTGGCAGTAGGCCTGAATCGTTTTGACGAAGATTTCCCAGGAGTTGCTTCCGAATTCTCCTTCCTCCTCCTCCTCCTCCTGCTCCTCCTCCTCCTCCTCCTCCTCGCCTCGAAGGGCTCCCTGGGTAAAAAAGATTATGGCCGTCGCATGTTTGCATCGGCGGGGAAGAGGTACTTTGGGCTGGTCGGGATGCAGCCTTGCGTGCATGGAGGGGTGGTAGGGTTAAGATCAATCGGACGAAGAAGCGCAGCAGCGCAGTAGCGCGCGCATTGCGTCGGGCACGATGCGCGATCACGCCACCCGAGGACGCGGAGTGCGAGCGGTGCGGCAGATTCTCCGTGCCGCACTCCGCAGTCTGCGTTGCCATACGCCGTCGGGGCCCCGCTGTCCGACCGGCCTTGGCCGTGAGGTGCCAGGCCCCGTCGGGGCTCTCTGGGCGTGCACTGCAGTGCCGCATCTCGTGCGGCCCCCCGTCGAGCGCCGCCGGGCTCCGCCAGGACCCGCCCCGCCTGCTGCCTCCGCTGGTCTCCTCCCCGGGTCTACACTGCCCTCCCCCCCCCCCATCCCCATCAGGGGAACGAAGGATGGCATAAGCATGAAAAAGTGTCGGAGGTCTGCGCGGATTTCTCGGCCCCGCGCTGGACCCCCCTGGCGGCGCCGGGGGCTTGTGTGCTTGTGTCGTTCCTCGTTCCCCTACCCGTGCCCTCCTCTCTCATCCTGGGTCTCCGTCGGGCTTTGCCGCGGCCCAGCGGCCTCTCACCCCTGTTACCGGGCGTCGTGTCTCAGGGTGCTCTTCCGAGTGGGTCCACGGAGGCCCGTTCCGGGCCGCGGCGCCCACAGGAAGACGCCCACGGCGCGAATCCCATGTCGATGGCTGGAACGTAACACGAGGCCTTCCAGAAAGGGCCTCGCCTTCGAGGATCGAAGGAGTTGCCATCTCTTCCTCGGCGGAAGGGCGGCAGAAGGTGGCGGGATTAGAACGAGGACGGCTCCGCCGGCGGAAGCTCGGCGGAAGGCGGCGGGAGTCAAAGTTTGCGGCCCCAAGAGATGACAGTATGTTTGGGCGCAGGGTTTCCAGAAACCGCCATATGGGATGGCCCAGCGCAGCTGTGTCTCGTGCCAGCGTGCTCGTTTTATTCGTGCTCGGGCAGCCCTATGTCTTTTGCTCGTCGGCCCGAGCGGGCCACCGCAGGGCTGGTCCGATCTGATGCGCAGGTGCCCGAGGCGCGGGCCGCTCTCGGCGTCCTTTCCTGAAGGCCCGCGCGAGCGCGGTGTCCCCCGCTCGCTCAAGCAGTGTCGAGGCGCCCTGGCTTGCCAGTAGGCCCAACAAAGACTAATCTAGGAACCTGCTGGGGGTTGCACGGATTGCTCTCAGGACAATTATCGTTGCGATCGTCTTCGTTTGCTACATCGGCTCTATGTTAAAAGAACATTGCTTCGTGGGAGGCATACAGACATGACTGCCGGGACGGTCGGTCCGTGCTGAGTAATCAGTTTGTCCATTGCGTTTCCAGCCTTTGGTGTTTCCAGCTTCTTCGCAACGAAAGCTCTTGGGCTCCAGGGGCCTGGCACCCTCCCCCGCGGCGCTCTTCGCCTCGAGGGGCAGGGCTCCTGCGAGCCTCCGCGTCCCATGCCGCCCCCCGAGAGGCAGCAGCACCAGGCAGGAGAACGACCGCGTGGCGGCGCGACGGGGTCCCGGTCGCGTCGACGCGGCGACGGCCCCCGGCGCTGGCACGCGAGGTTGAACGCCGCCAGTGGCCCAGAATCGGCCAGTCTTGAGGATCTCTCCTTTCTTGACGTACCGGCCTATCTTCGTGTTTGGGCTCTGTCTGATCATGTTTGTTTCTTCCGGCGTTGACGCTGTAGGGCAATCCGCAGCTGCCGCTGGGTCTCGCGCAGTGTTGGTTCCGTTTCTGCGGATCCTTTGCCGTGGCAGGTCCCATTCCGAATGGGCCATTCGCATGCCATCTGGTGTCACCCCGCTCGTTTATATTAACAAAAAGAAAAAGAGACAGCGCCGATCGTTTCAGACTGAGCGATCCACGAGGTTCAGAAACCAGCGCCAGGGTCGGCACGGCACGGGCTCGTCGTGTTTTTGTTTTTGTCGGGTGCGTGGCTCTGCGTCAAAGGTTTGATGTGCCGCGCGGCTCGTAAGTTCAGATCTCCCTTGGGGCATCGAAGCACGAACCCGGGGAGGTCACCATCTGGGACTGGTGTTCTTACAATGCGCTATGCGATTGCTCTTTTACCCATCGGAGCAGCAGGGATGGCGATTCCAAGAGCCGCAGGAGGAGGCCAAAGTGGCCGGAGGAGGAGGAGGACAAGGAGGAGAAGGAGGAGGAGGAGGGGGAACAGTGACGCGACGAGTGGAGAGTCACCCGACAGCATGCCGAAGAGAAAAGGAGGAGCAGGAGGAGGACGAGGTCGGGCAGGACGGGAGGCGGGGGGGGGAGGAAGAACACGGTAGGACGGTAACAAACGAACGATCGTCAAGCCGTGGCGGATTCGTCCCACGGAGCCCGCGGGGCCCGCAAAGTCGCCGAGCTGCACCACCGAGGAGCCCCCGTCGTGCGGAGCGTCCGTGGCGGAGCGCGCCGCCGTCGACATGGCGACGGATGAGGACCGCGCGGCGCGGGCCCTGCTGCGGGGCGGAGGGCGGGCGGCCTGGCCCGGGCCTCCCGCACGGGGGGCCGGAGCAGCACGGGGGCGGCGCAGCGCGCCGCCTCGGTGAGGCATTCTGGCGACGGAGCTCGGCGTGGAGCCGACGCCGCCGATGCATCGCGGGCGTCGCCAGTGCAATGCCGATGCACCGGCGATGCATCTCAAGGGAGGAAGAACCACCTGGAGCGGACAAAATTGGCGTTGACCAGACGGCCCTGGGCGTTCACTAAACAGCCCTGCCCTGTTCGATTCCTTTGTTGGGCGCGTTTGCTAAAGACCTCGCGTGTCGGGGTGGTTATTGTCGGGGTGGATTTTCTGCCCTTTGCGATCGGCGATGCGGCGCGATCGTCCGACCCCATTTTGACTCGGACCCCGAACGCCTCGCAGGGTCCGTTGCAAAGTGTGGCGCCGCCCGACTTCGAGGCCTGGCGGGGCCCACCCCGGACGTCCGAGGGCGGCCTCCCGGAGGAGGAGGGAAGAGGTCCTTCCCGTCGTTTTCGCCTCTTGGCTCCTGGGACCTCCGGCGGGGCCCTCGTCGCCACGGCTGGAGTCGTGCCGAATTCTCCGCTGGAGCACCCCCTCGGGAACGGTCGGGGAGGCAGCTTCCCCGAGTTTCAGCAGGTGTTCCCGCCTGTGGTGCGCTCCAGCAGCTTCGCCTCGCCGAGAGCGTCCCGGGGCTGTCCAGGTCGATACGATCGGTCCAATTCGATATCGAGTCCGGCTGGTCCGATCCGATTCGACTCCGATATCCCGACGATCCGATGCGGCCGATGTTTGTATCGTATCGTGGCAGATATTGGCGCGGCCGGTCCGATTCGATTCCAGGCCCATACCGATGCAGCCCGATCCGACACGCATTTCGATTCGATCCGATTTCCCGTCTCGATGGTGTCGGCTACGCGTAATAGTGGCCTTTCGCTGGAGTGACGTTTGGTCGGGCACACCAGGGTCCCCAGATGGCTGAACGCGGTGCGATAGCATCGGCTTGCGCGCTCGGGTTTATTTGCCCCCCCCCCGGGGGCGGCCCAGGGGGGGCGGTCAGGATGACACGCCGGCCGTTTCGACACGTCCCTCCCATGGCCCCCCCCCCTGGTCCGCGCAGATGCTGAAGCAGTGGCGAAGCGCCCTGGCTCGCCTATAGCTCTACCAAGCCAATTTCTAAGAACATCTTGTGGTTCCACAACAAATGTTCTTAAAACAGTCCTGGCGGAGCCTGCCTTGTTTGAACACATCGGGCTTATGTCATAAGAACATTGTTTTTGTTATTAGAACATTTTGGGGTTCTAAGAACATTTCCTGGTAGGACAGTAGGAATGCCGGGACGGTCGGTCCCTGCTCAAAAGAGGGCGGTGAGGATTGCATGCCGGCCGTTTCGACACGTCCCTCCCTTGCCCCCCCCCATCGTCCGCGCAGATGCCTCGGGCCACGACGTGCTGACCCCCCTCGCCGGAGGCCCCCCAGACCACGGGGCGCAGTCTTCATGGGGGTCGGCCCCGAAGGGGCGGGATGTCCAGCGTCTTGAACAAGAGGCAGGACTGTACACGGAGGTCCTGCGCAGCCTTCGGCCCCCCAGATGCCGTTTTCGGGCCCTGGGCAGCCCAGAAAAAAGCAGTTGTGATGAAGAGCTGGCCCCAGGGGGAGGGTCGGGACTTCAGGGCTGGAGTGCAGAGTCGACCTGCCTCTAGAAGGCCCATATCCTCGGGCCATATGCCAGATGCCACTGTCACCTTCGAGCCACAGGCGTATGTAGACATATTGGGTGTCCTTACGTGTATGGACACACTCGTCGGGGTGCGCACGTCTACAGACCACGCGGCCGCTGCGCTCTGCGCGGTACGATATCGGAGAGAGGATAGATCCGTCTACGGTGCGCTCCTGTTCTAGAGCAGGACTCACGCGGCACTCCAGCTTCGGGAGCCCCGTCCCGAAAAGTCCACACGTCGCGCCCCCAGGGTCCGATGCCCTCCGGCCCGACCCGCGGCAGGAGCGCAGGCAGTGTGCAGGGTCGCGCCGCGTGGGCGCGGCAGAGGCCCAAATTGGGGGGGCGTTGCGGCTCGAACGCTCCGCGCGGTGAGAGAAGCCAATGCCGACGTCGTCACGGCACAGACCTCTCGCCGGCAAGTCTCGGGGGCCACGACAGGGGGGGGGGGACAGGCAGAAGGGGGGGAGGCACCGACCCCCAATCGCCCATTGATCGCAGACAGGGGCCCGATAGCCCCAACCTGCCTGGGAAGGTGCGGATTCGCTATCGGAGGCCTGGCGCCGATCTATCGGCGATGGATCGCCGATGCCAGGTCGATGCAGCCCCCCTTACGTAGGCCGGTCCCCCCCCTTTCGTTGCCCCTCAAAATCAGGGGAGCCGTGTGTGTCCTCGCAATTCCGTCTCCAGGGTGCAGTGGCGAGCGCCAGCGTCTGGTTGTCGATGAGACAGCGCCGATGTAGCGTCGACTGGCGTCGATGTTAGACGCTTCGCGTGACGCCACCAGTCCATCCAGAAGCGATGCCCAGGCGAGTTGCCTTGGTCAGGGATGTGGGGGATAACACGGTGGAGTAAGGGGGTGTGGAAGCCGTCATACCCCAAGAGGGGAGGAAAAGAGGAGGAATCGGAGGAGGAGGAGGAGGAGGAGGAGGAGGAGGAGGAGGAGGAGGAGAGGGGGACCAGGAGGAGGGAGGGGAGGAGGGGACCAGGAGGAGGGAGGGGGAGCAGGAGGGGGAGGGGGGCAGGAGGGAGGAGGGAGGAGCAGGAATAGGCGGAGGAGGAAGAGGAGGAGGAGGAGGAGGAGGAGGAGGAGGAGGAGGAAGAGGGCGAGCAGAAAGTCCAGAGGCCTCTTGGATGTCTCTCGGTGTCTCTTCGAATGTCTCTTGGGCGTTCCTTGGAGTCCTCTGGCGTCTTGAGGGCCTCCTGGCGGCCCTGTGGGCCTCGTGGAGCGTCTTGGGTGCATCGCATCTTGGGGAAAAATTGGAGGAGCTCGATCGAAAAATCGGGGTCACTAAATTGTCCCCCCCCAATTACGCCCCCCCCCCCCTAGGAGGCCCAAAGTGGCCCAAGGCCAGAAAGGAAATCATTCGTGCCTCCTCAACGAGGCTTGCTTGGCCGCCCCAACGCCCCGCGCGCCCCCTCCCCGTCCAGGCCCAGGAGAGGGACTAGTGGGAGGAGCCCAGCTACCCACAACAACAATTCGTCTCGCCCATTCCCTGGGCATCGCTCGGACGTGTGCATTTTTTCGACGAGAACCATCGGGCAAACAAAAACACGCACGAAACCGAAAAATGCACTGGAAATGGACGTCCGAGCGACGGCAAGTTCCCATCCGCCCTCGCAACACATAAGTAGCACCCGAATCTCAGCATGGACAGGGGCCGCCATCGACAACCCTCGGAAAGCAACCCAACGCAGACGCCATCCAGGTGCGAGAAACCTGCGAAGTGCGCAGCACATCCCAGCTGCACAACGGCCACCAGGTGCGCCACATTGGGCAACATGTTGACATTACGACCGTCCTTGGCATAAAAGCCAATGGAAAGTGACAGTGGGTTTGTTGTGTGCGGGTGTGCGCCCACGAGCGGTTTGCATGTTTTCTGACAGGGATGGCAGGCCTGCGCATAGCCTGCAGTATGCCCCACCCCCGCCGTCCCTTGCACAATGTGTTTTTTTTCTGTTGTTCGGGAAGGACTATCTGCCTACACGCCGCAGGCAACGTGCCGGCACCCCCGCCATTCGTATCAAGAACCAAGCAATGTGAGCGCGTGGCGTCCGCGGATGATCCAGACGTTGGTGCAAAGTGTATGTTGCAGTGTTTTCTGCAAGGGATGGCTGAGGGCGTCGGCATTGCACACAGCAGGCGATATGCTGCCTCCCCCGCCGTCCCTGTCAAAAAAAACAATGTAAGGTGACGTCCGCGCATGCTCCAGATTCGGAGGCAAAGTTTATTCTGAATTGTTTGTAGAATGGATTGTGAGAGGGGGTTGGCTGTCATGGGTGCCCGCCCGTATGGGTCCCAGTGGGCTGCCAGTCGGATGGGGGAGGGGGTGCATATGAATCGGGAGAAGTGGTAAACCCTTCCAGAGGGTGAAGAAGGAGTTGGACGAGGAAACGCTCTGAATCACTCACCCCCGAAAGGCCTGGTGGGTTTTCTCGTCGGCTAGCGTCGGTCAGCGTCGATTCGCAAGAGCCAGCAAGATGGCACGGGAGGTCCCCATGATCAAGAAAACACTCAGACAATTAATCGCCGACGCCGACCCCCAGGAAAATATGGGAAGATACGGGAAGATATGGGAAGTGGGGGGGAAGACGAAAACCCAGAACCCAGAAAACATCGGAAAAGATGGGGAATCCTGGGATCTGTGTCTACTTATTTGTGTGTGTGTGTGTCCCTGGGCCCCTCTACGTGAGTCGCCACCGAACGCAAACACACGGATCAGCTCCAGACCGGGGTACCCCTCCGCTTCCCCCTCCAGTCCTGCCCGGGCTCTGCCTCTCGCGGGCAGCCCCCGCGCCCCCCCGGCCCGACGGATTCGTCTGGCCCCTCCGGCCCACATGGCGCTTCTTGGGCAAAAGCGCCGGAGCGACGGCCGCCGGAGCAGATCTTGGGGACTCTCCTCTCTCCTCCTCCTCCTCCTCCTCCTCCTCACCCTCCTCCTCCTCCTCCTTCTCCTCTCCTCCCTCCTCCTCTCCTCCTCCTCCTCCTCCCCCCCCCTCCCTCCCCCCCCTCCCCCTCCGCCTCCCCCTCCTCCTCCTCCTCCTCCTCCTCCTCCTCCTCCTCCTCCTCCTCCTCGTAGAGGCGGGGGTCAGTGCAAACGGGGGTCCGCCAGAGCGCCGGAACTTGCAGGATCCTGCAGAACCAGGGGTGCATTGGCCTGGGCTTGGGTGCAGGATCCTGCCGGATCTTGCAGGATCTTGCAAAGCTTGATTGGCCCGAGTCTGGATTGACCGGGGTCCGTAGATCCCCGAGGATCGGGGCGCACGCAAGCATTTCAAAGGAGGAAGAGATATTGATACGGTTACCCTTGCCTTGTTTTCGCCTTTGGGGGGGCCTCCTGGGAGGCCTTCGTCGCCACCGCTGGATTTGCTTCGACACTCCTGTCAGAACGCACCCCGTACACACCAGTCGGGGAGAGTATGTAATGTTGGATTCCCAGATCCCGATCTATATTAGGCGCCTTCCTACGTCAATAATCGAGTGTTGTTTCCTGTGCCTTTCTCTTCTTCAGGGAGCTTTCAACGCCTTCTACCTCATGGTTCTACCTACTTCTTCAGCCCGACTGGTACCTTGTTGGTTCCGCATTGTCAGTGTCTCTTGGCATCCCAGATGGGGTGCTCGCAGATGGGGTCGGATAATCGCGCCGCATCGCCGATGCGGCTCGATGGGAGCCCGATTTTCTTCACGCCGACGGCGCTGATGCATCGCCAGCGTCGCCGATGCATCGCCGCCGCATCGGCCATGCATCGCCGATGCATCCATGCATCGCCGATGCATCGGCGATTCGGCGCGATCCTCCGACCCCATCTAAGAGGCCTATAGGGTCAGGGGTCGGCCCAGATGGGTGGCACCCACTCTGGCTGCAGCAGGTTTGGGTGTCATGTGGCGCCGCCTCCCTCTCTAGCCCCTCCGCTGGACCCGGGTTCGGGAGCTGCTTCGTTCGGTGATGCTCAGGACGTGTGTCAGCCCGGTGTGCGCTTGTCCCGCTCAGGCCCACCGATGGCACGCAGCTCGTGGCAGCCGCGTGCATATCGCACTGAGACCTCGTCAGTGGACAGGCGCACCTTGGCGCCAGCACGCGTCCTGAGGCTCCTCGACCCGTGGCGGGCCCAGCTCTCCATGACGTGGCCCTGGCCCGTGGCCGACCCGGGTCGGCGCCGACCCGGGCCGGCCCGTGCCCCACGGGCGGCGCGGGCCGGCAGCCCCAGCCTCCGGGCGAGGACCTCGAGAAGCAGGCGGAGGAGATGGCGCAGAAGGCCGGGGCCCGGGCAGCGTCGGGATCTTCGGGAGCCTTAAGGGACGGGGGTCAGTGCAGACGGGGTCAGCCAGGGCGCCGGATCCCGCAGGATCCTGCGAAGACCCCCTCTGGCTGACCCGGGTCAGCGAGCCGCTCGTGGCCGCGAGGCGGCCGCGTCTCATGGCTGACCCGGGTTTGCGAAGACCTGCGTTGCAGTTTTTTTGTCCCATGCATTGCAGTTTTTGGTTTCCTGCTGACCGGGTCTGGATTGACCCGGGTCAGGAGATTCCCGAGATCTCTGGGCCCCCCAGGCGGGGCCCGAGCAGACGGGGGGCCGGAGGATCGCGCCGCCTCGCCGAGGCGTCGGCGATGCGGCTCGAGGGGGGGCCCGAGTTTTGGGAGCGCCGACGTCGCCGATGCATCGCCGACGTCGCCGAGATGTCGCCGATGCCACGCCGATGCAGTGGCGCTCCGGTGCAATCCTCCGACACCATCTACTCACAACACGTCTAGCAGGCCTCTATAGGCTCCAGGCTCGAGGAAGAAGGTTGCGGCGTTCTGACAGTTTGGAGGCCTCTGGGAGATCGCGCTCGTCGCCACAGCTGGAGTCCCCTTTGAGGGCCTGTCTGGGGCGCGTCGGGGACGGTTTGCGGGTCGATGTCCCATGTCAGGACTTGGATCATATATGTAGACGTCGTGAGAAGATACGATCTGCCTCAGTCCGACGAGTCCAAATTTGCGCACATGTTCAGGAGGCTGTCCGTAGCGGGTGCAAAAGATCGTTCGTGTGCATGTGTGAGTGGGCGGGGTGTCAAAAGACAGCATCAAATGTTGAATCAGACACGATAGTCAAATGTTCAATCACCGTGTTCCATGATATCCATTTGCGTAAAGTTGACGAGGAGGAGAATTGTGCACGCGTTAAAGGCAGGTACGGTACGAAAGGCGCAAAGTATCTTTGCTAATTAATGTGTTTCAGTCGTTCTCTACTCCTCGATGCATTCTTGTCCTCATCTCAGCACCCTGCTTTTCCTAACCGTCGCTTGCCAAGCCAAGGCGTTACCAGCGACCCTGCCGGAGTCTGTGCGCAAGGTGAAGCTGCCAGCGGTGAAGCAGAAGATCCTCGACAGACTGAAGGCGCGGGGCCTTGTCGCAGGGCCCAGGGCCCAGGAGTGGCCGACAGAGAGGGGGCCAGCGCTTGTCAACCACGACGTGAGTCGCAGAATGATGTCGGCGGTGACGATGGTGAACGTGATGTCGATGGTGACGACGTCTGACCGATTACGAAGCTCATCTTGCCTCTGTCAGTGGCGTTGACAACGATGATGGACGGTTGGTAGCATTCGAGGAACAAGAAATAATGATCTCTTCGACAGCCAATGATCGAATGTTGAGCCACTGCGTGAAGCTACCTTCTCGCTGTGAATGAGCAGTCGAGATCGCGGGAGCGTCTCGAGCCTGCCCACGGATGCGGGAGAGTTGAAACGGTATCGGGGCAGAGACGATGCTGTGCATTTCAGCGTGTATGCCATGCCGGTGGTAGGACTAGAAGTTATTGTGTCCAAGTGGTTCTTACTGCCACCTTTGCAGAGACTGCGCACCACCACCGATACTGTGACTGTTCAAGAATTGGTGCCACTACTCTAACGACGACTAGAGATACTATCATATAAAGGGGAGCTGGGCACCCGGCCCCGAGGGCGGCACGCTTTTTCCCCCCCCCCGGTACCGTTTTTAGTTTCTGGGGGGACGATCCTTTTCTGGGCGCTTCGGGGGCTGCAAATCGGCCCCCAGAGCGATCAGACAGCCGTCCCGACGGCCCGAGACAGCCCGAGCCACCCCGAAGACGGCTTCCAGGCGCCTCAGACGGCCCAAGAAGCTTTCCAAACAGACCAAGAGGCCCCCAAGACGGCCCAAGAAGGTTCCAAGAGGACGACGAGTGCCCCAAGAGACCAAAATCACATATTTTTCTTAGGTGCTTAAAGGATTTGGGCGTTCTGACCGTTTCGGGCCTCCAACGCCCCTAAACGGCTCAAGAGGCGCCCAAGACCGTCCCGAAACGGCCCAAGAGTGGTCCAAGAAAGCCCTCAGACGGCGTCAGAGACTTCTCGGGAGCCCCCCCGGGACGGCCCAAGAGGGGCCCCAGAGCGGCCTAAGAGGGCCCCAAGAGGGGGAACACGAACCCACAATTCCCAGGCCCCCAGGAGGCCCAAAGAGGCCCCGCCGAGGCGCCTCGAGGTTCCCAAGAGGCCTCCCAAGAGGCCCCAAGAGGCCCGAAAGAGGCCCCAAGAAGCCCCAAGACAGCCCCCGAGAGGCTTCACGGCCGCCCTCGGCGAGGTTCCCGAGAGGTACCCCACGAGGTACCAACGAACACCCAAGAGGCCTCTGACACACAGCTCAGGCACCATGGCGGGATGGTCCGAAGGCCAACATGTACATATACCTGTATATCTATCGGTGTGTATGTACACGCACATCGCTACATAGGTAGAGATGTAGATGTGTGTGTATATATATATGTGTGCGTGAATACACATACATCTACATATGCATATACCTATGACTACGCATATGCATCAACAACTGAATACACGTCTACAAAAACGTATAGACGTAAGCACCTACACATACATGCATACATACAGATAGACCGACAGACAGACATCCATCAGTACATCCATCCATGCATGCAATCATGCATACACACATACATGGATACATGTCTAACCAGACACACGTACATATTATGTATGTATACACATATGTACAGATGGGAACGACGCGTTTGTTTCCGTTCACTATGTTTTGTGTTGGAGTGTTCCCAGGTCGCCCTGCCAGTGCCAGGTGGCACTGTGGCAGTAAGAACGAATGCCGCCCGATGGGCCCGCGCGTCGAGACAATGGCAACATGGCTCGGTCCGTTCCGCATGAGGCATCCTCGCAAGTCAGCGTTCCGAGACGATCTAATTTGACATGGTTTGGCTTGCTTCGCTTGAGACATCCTCGCAAACCTGGGCTCCCAGACGCTTCGCGAGAGGTGGTCTGGCCCATATCGACTGAAACATTCTCAATACTTTTGGGCTCGGGGATACCCGAACCTGAGGTTACTTCGTCCGTTTCGCTTGAGACATCATCGCTGCGCTAGGCTTCAAGGTGCCGCCCGCGAAGTGATCCTGTCTGTTTCGCCTGGGACGTCCGTCCACGCAATTATGCGCAAAGAGATGCCGCGTGCGAGGGGGTCCAGCCAGTTTCGCATGAGATGTCCCCGCAGTTCCGAGCAACCGTTGAGGAGTGCGAAGCGAAAAGGGAGGGGGAGGAGGAGTAGCAGGATGATTGAGGAGGAAGGGGAGGAACAAAAATGCTCGCATTGCTGTCAGACAAATACTCGTTTGTCAATGCTCTCGGGACACTTCTCGTCGCCAGGGCTGGACGAGGCTCGATCGTGCCTGGTGATGCGGGCTGGTGCTCTGCCAACGAAGGGTGTGTCACGGGCCCGTTCGCGCCTAGATTGTGAGGATGTCTCGAACGGTCCGTTAGTTTTACGGGGTGGAGGTTATTTCGGAGCCGTATGGCCCTCGCTGGCCACTACGGTTGGCTTTTGGGGCTGTTTGAGCCCCATCCAGGGCTTGCCTTGGCTGGCGAGGGGGACAGTGCGCCTGAGCCTCGGTGCCCAGGTCGCCCGGGACAGATTCGGGCGACCCTGGAAATCCCAACGGCGGAGTCGGGGAGGGCCGGGGAGGGGTTGCCCTCAAAAGAGTTGGGTGCGCCCCATGGCCTACAGAGAGCCATCCTCGCAACATCGGGCTCCAAGATGCCATGACTACTAGATGTCCTCTGGCTCGTCTCGCTTGAGACGTCCTCACCAGTTTGGATTGCAAGATGTGGTTCGCATGCGGTTTACGGGGTGCTCAGGCTCGTTTCGCTTGAGACATCCTCGGAACCTCGGGCTCCGAGGTGCCCTGACTTGAGGTTCTCTAGCCCGCTTGGCTTGAGACATCCTCACAATTCACACCTGTGGGTTTACGGCACGCGAGGTACTCTGGCCCGTTTCGCTTGAGACATCCTCACAACTCCGGGTTCCGTCGCAAGGTATTCAGGCTTGTTTTGCCTGAGACATCCTCCGAACCCTGGTCTACTGCGATATGCCCTTGATTGAGGTGCTCTGGCCCGTTTCGCTTGAGACGTCCGCACAACTGGGTTCCAAGACGTGGTCCGAGAGGCGCCATTGACGGAGAGGTTGCTTGGGCTGCCCCCGGTGCCGGAGCAAGTTGGGGTGGGGACCAATAGAAGGTGATAGAACAAACGAGAAGTCGCCACATGTACATCACCGAAGGTCCCGGTCCCGGGGCATCGGGCATTGCGGAGCCAGACTCGGGCACCCCAGTTCTCGTTTGATTTGCTTCAGCCCCAGACGACACGTCGTAGAACCCCCCAAAGACCTTTTTACATTATTTTTCGTGTTACCATGTCAAATGGCGGCAGGTCCCACGACCAACCTTAATGGAATTCCAGGGTCCAGTTGGCAGTGCCCAGCGGCAATGTTTGATGATAGATTCTCGAGCGCGACTAGAACCTAATCGCGCGCGAAGCGCGCGCGTGCTTCTAGTCTCCATTGTACCACGGACACCAATAACACGACTACTAATACCGTTGTTGGTATTGCTTCAGTTTAGGGTACTACCAGGGCTTCTACTGATTTTGAGTTTGGTGCTTATATTTATACTGGCGTCTCTTTGCAATTGCTGCTACTGCTGCTGCCAGTGTTAGTGGTAGCGCTACTGCTACCAATGGTCCTGATACATGCCTGCTATTGCAACGGCTACAACTACCTCCGAAGATTTTGCCGAGTGGGTTGCCCCTGCTCGGCGGTTGCGGCTGCTGCTGCTTCGATTTCTACTCGTAGTTAGTGTTGCCAATGTTGCTGCAAGTGTTGTTGGCATAACATATGATGTAACAAGCGCTGCACACACTGTTGATAGTGTCGCTGCTAACACGGTTGTTGCTACCACTGGTGTTATGGTATTTGCGGTGAGTTGGCGACCCCTTTGAGTCAGGAATGCGGTCTTTGCTGATGTGGAAGCACCAGAGCTGAAGCGAGAACGTTACTCCTAGTCACGAACGTGGCCAATGTTGGTTCGAAGGCATCATTCCCAACCAGGAGCGCGTCGAGCGATAACTGGCCCACGCTTTCGACGGTAAGAATAACATGGAGCCTGGAGAGGTGCAGGAAGAGCCCCCCTGTTGTTTCCCACTGTGGCTTCAACTCTATTCGACCTTCTCTGGTGGGAGAAGGAGACCCTCGCATGGAGGTGGCTCGCGGTTCACCCCTGTATGTTTTCGAAGCACCCTTCCGACCGCCTCCAGCGCAGCCAATGGGGGGCTCCGCGCGCCAGTGAGGCGGGTGAAGCGCCGATGCGAGAAATCCGCGCGGGTCTCCGAAAGTTTGTGTGCAGATGCTGGTTGTTCTTTTAGCCCTGGGATTCGGAGAAGCAGGCACTGCGAGCAGGCCCCACTCCGCGTGCCTCTCCTTCCTGGGGGTGGCGCACAGTCCCTCCAGGTCGAGGCCAAGAGGCTGGACACACCATCCCGAGATCCAGGGCGACCCCGGCCAGGGCCACGGTCGAGACACTGAGATGTGGGCCAGTCCAGGCTCAGGTCGACCGAGCGTGAGGGTGAATTTTCGCCAGCGTGAGCTTTCGCAGGCGGTTTTCCTCCCCGAATCCCTGGGTTCCCCCCGAAAAAAATTGGGGAAATTTGGGGATACACCCCACGGGGGATATTGATTCAGAAGCACCCCTATCTAGGATGGACGCCCCTCCATCGTACGTCCCAGGGTTAGACTCCAAATTGTTGGTCCATCCGAAAACCCCACGAAGCCAGTGATAGGGGTCGACATATCCCTGGTTAACCTTCGGTGCGGGCCCACAGGGGCACCCCTGGCAGCGGTTTGCGCGCGTGGATTTGGCCCCCCTGCGGCCCCCTGAAGCCGCGCACCAGAGGTCACTCCTACCTGGGGTCGCTCTTACCTTCTGGGCCTCCCAGATGGGGTCCGTATGGATGGAGTCGGAGGATCGCGCCGCGTCGGCGATGCATCGCCGATAACCTCGCCGATACATCGCCGATGTATCGGCGACTTTTGCGATGCATCGGCGACATCGGCGTGGAGAACATCGGGCTCCACATCGAGCCGCATCGCCGATGCCTCGGCGATTCGGTGCGATCTTCTGGCCCCCCTCTACTCAGACTCCATTTGGGAGGCCTAATGTCGAAGAGGAACACGTTGCGTAAGCATTAACTTTCGGAGGTCCGCGTGAATTTCTTGGATTGGCGCTGGACTCCCG
>CAUYUJ010021148.1:331590-341590 GCA_963575745.1 Prorocentrum cordatum
CCCCTGCCCTCTCCTCCACAGAGCAGCGCCCGAGCGCGCCAGGCGCAGCGCGAGGAGAAGGGCCCCGCGCCAGCCGCCGCCGCGCCCGCGGCGGCAGGGCCAGCGGCGCCCACGGCGGTGGCCGGGGGCACCCCGCAAGGCTTCCCACAGCAGGCGACGAGCCGTACGTCGGGCCTGACTCTCTACAGGGGGAATATTTAAAAAGCAGTTTAAAAAAATAGTCTGGGGGCTATTTTCCCCTACCTGCTCTGCCTAGAAGGGTTCTTACTATTAGGCTTAAAGGGCCGGGCAGCGGGGCACGCCCCGGGCGGTTCCCCCAGTACCCGCCCCGCGGTTCCCCCAGTGACGTTCCCTTAGCTTCCCGGACACCCCGGACACCCCGGACACGTCCCCCGGACACCCCGGACACCCCGGACACCGGACCCACAGAGGACTATAGTCGGCCGTCTTGACGCCCTTTGGGCCGTCTTGGGGGCCTCCAGGGCCGTCTTGGGGCGGTCTTGGGAGCCTCCTGGACGATTTTGGACACCGTGAAGACCAAAGAAGCGAATATGCTAAACATACGTATACGTTCTCTTCAGGGAATTGGACGATGGTTTGCCTTTTGGGGGTCCCCTTTGGGGGCCTCTTGGGGCGTCTTGGGGCCTCTTGGGCTGTCTTGAAACCATATTGGGCCCTCTTGGAGCGCTCTTGGGCCGTCTTCGGGCCCTCTTGGACCTCTCCGACGCCGTCTTGGAGGTATCTTTGGACCTCTTCGGCCGACTTGGAGCCTCTTGGGCGCTCTTGGGACTGACTTGGGTCGTCTGCAGAGGCCGAAAGTGGCCGAAACTTGGGGCGATTAGATCTGACGCCCGGGCTGGCTACCACCCCCCCTGTTATTTCTCCCGACTAACGGATCGCGACGCTACGCGCGCTTGATGTCATGGAACACTTCCCGTCGAGATTTTCGTCACGTGATCGTTTTCTTATTATTTATTGTTTTGCAGATCGGCGCGGGCCTGCGCAACCCCCCTCCCCCCCCGTGGAGTAGACCTTGGCTGCTTTCGGCGCCTGTTTCGAGCAAATGCAGCCTCCCCCGTGAGACGCACGGTTGCAAGCAGTCGCATGAAGCAGAGGTCTGAAGCCAGACCCCCCCTCTTTCCGCCCAGTGTTTAAACGCCGAATAATAGAACGCTCACGTGGAGGTGGGGGAACCTCGAAAACGTCTGGCTGGCAGAACCGCCTCTCCGCCCACGTGCACCCCGTGGCGCTGCTTGGGCCATGGCCGCGCCTGCCCCGCCTGCTGCGGGGGCCGCCTGTACTGACGGGGCCGGCGGTCGCCCGCGTCCTGCTCTCTGCGCGGTCGATCTTCTGGATCCGAGGGTCGTCGGGGGCGGCAAAGAGGGGGGTGATGACTAGGGGGGGGGGGACATCATGGCGGGGGCCATGAGATCTGCCTAGATGTCATGGCACCTCCTCGTATTTCAACACGTCCCCGGCCCCACCCCCTAGGCCGCGCACATGCCGCCGGCCATGATTTGCGCACCGCCCTCTCTGGCCGCCCTCCCCTGTGGACGCCCCTAAGATCGGGGCTTTTGGGAGTCCCTCGCTCCCCTCTGCCCTCGGCAAGCGCCGAGGAAGAGTCAGAGGACCGAGGTCATGGTTGCGAAGGTGTCCTAGATGTGTCATAATGCTCTTCGCGGGCTGCAGAAAGGAGGGCCGCGGGGACACACTCTGGGCAGCTTGGCTCACACCCTGAGGAGCCAATCCGATCATGGCATCAACCTCACCCTCGACGCCCGAAGAGACCCTGAGACCTCCTGGGCCGCCCGCATCGGCCCCTTCGAACCCGATCATGGCGTCAGCCTCACCTCCGACGCCCGGCAACAAAAATTCTAGACGCTTCGCGTATCCCCACCAGCCCGTCCAGAAATGAGCCCCAGGGGAGTGGAGGTGATGAGGGAAGCGGGGGAGCATGCAGAAGAACAAAGAGCGGGTTGAGCCGCCATACGCCCCAAGAGGGGGAGGATGTAGGAGGAGTCGTCGTCGTCGGAGTAGGAGGAGGAAGACGAGGGGCAGGAGGAGGAGCAGGAGGAGGAGGGGGAGGAGGAGGAGGAGGAGGAGGAGGAGGAAGATGAGGAGGAGGAGATGGAGGAGGGCGAGGACGAGGAGGACGAGAAGGAGGAGGAGGAGGAGGAGAAGGAGGAGGAGGAGGGGGAGGGGGAGGAGGGAGGAGGGAGAAAAAGAGGAGGAGGAGGAGGACAATGGCGAGCTTGGGGGCCTCTTGGGCCGTCTTTGGGGCCTCTTGGCGGTCCCGGAGGCCTCTTGCGTATCTCGGGGAGCCTCTTGTGGCCTCTTGGGGGTCTCTTGGGGGCCTCTTGGAGGCCTCTTGGGGGCCTCTTGGGGCCTCTTGGGGCTCTCTTGGGGCGCTCTTGGGGCGCTCTTGGGAGCTTTCGAGGCGCTCTTGGGGCCATCTTGGAGGAGATCTATCAAAGAAGGGGGGGTCCTCAATTAGCGCTGCCCCTCTAGAGTGCCTCGAATCGCTTCTTGGGCCCTTCTTGAGGCCAAAATCTTTCCAAAACCTAGGTAAAATCAATGTTTTGTGTTTTCTCGCCTTTTCGCTCTTGGAGCCGTCTTGGGCCGTCTTGGGAGCCTCTTGGGCCTCTTGGAGGTCTCTTGGGAGCCTTTTGGAGGCCTCTTGGGCGCCTCTTGGGGCCTCTTGGGGCGCTCTTGGGGCGCTCTTGGGGCGCTCTTGGGAGCCTTCGGGGCGCTCTTGGGGCCATCTTGGAGGAGATCGATCAAAGAAGAGGGGGTCCCCAATTAGCGTTGCCCCTCTAGAGTGCCTCGAGTCGCCTCTTGGGCCCCCCAAGAGGCCAAAATCCTTCCAAAACCTAGGTAAAATCATTGTTTGTTGCTTTCTCGCCTTTTCGCTCTTGGAGCCGTCTTGGGCCATCTTGAACTCTCTTGGGGCCTCTTGGGGGTCTCTTGGCAGCCTCTTAGAGGCTTCTTGGGGGCCTCTTGGGGTCTCTCGGGGCCCTCTTGGGGCGCTCTTGGGGCGCTCTTGGGAGCCTTCGGGGCGCTCTTGGGGCCATCTTGGAGGAGATCTATCAAAGAAGGGGGGAGCTCCAATTAGGGTTGCCCCTCTAGAGTGCCTCGAAGCGCCTCTTGGGCCCCCCCAAGAGGCCAAAATCCTTCCAAAACCTAGGTAGAATCAATGTTTTGTGCTTTCTCGCTTTTTCGCTCTTGGAGCCGTCTTGAGCCATCTTGGGCGCCCTGACACCTCGCGAGACGCCTCGTCCAGGTCAGTGGGGAGGGGTAAGGGGAGGGGTAAACCCCTCCCCGAAGGGAAAGAAGGGGGGTTGGCAGAGGAAACGCTCTAGACCACCTACGCCCTAAAGGGCTGGTGGGACTCTCCGTGACCTCCTCGGCCGCCCGCATCGGTTCCTCGAGCGAAGGATTGCAAAAAAAACGAAGTATTGCAAAAAAATCCTTCGTTTTTTTGCAATCCTCGGGGCGAAGGCCTCCCCGCCCAGGCCCCCGGCGGCTCTGCCGCGGCGCCGCCTCCGCCGCCCGCCGGCGCGGCGCCCGCGGCACCGCCGGTCGCCGCGTGGGCGCGCGCGCGCCGCCGCCGCCGCCGCCGCGGCCGCGGCCGTCGCCGCCGCAGTGGACGAAGCCAGGACGAGGAGAAGATCGGGTGAGGGAAGGATTGCAAGAAAACCGAAGGATTGCAAAAAAAACCCTTGAACGAAGGGATTTTTGGCAATCCTTCGTTTTTTACAATCCTTCGTTCGAATCTCGGAGATCTGGCAGCTCTGGAGGATGCCGCGGGCGTCGCGGGCTCCTCGGAGCGTTCTGGAACGCTCTCAGAGCGTTCCGGAACGCTCTGGAACGGATTCATCCTTGTCCTAGCCCCGTCCGACCGTAGCGGATCCGAGGCCGGGTTTCTTCACATGTCTTCGTGGCGAGCAGAATCATGGCGCACAGTTGTTTTGCGTCTCATCGGTTTTTGGAGGCCTTTACCAGGCCCGGGGGCCGTCAACGAGAACGACAAGTGACGAGAAGCCAGCCCCAGGGAAGAGGTCCATGTTGCAGGGGGCCCACGGTTATGAGAAAAGAGCGAGGCATCAGAGTTAGGGCCCCCATTCGTCCCCCAAAGGCGGGGGCGCAGAGGTGGTTCCGCTGCGCCCTCGGGGGTCAGCCATGCGCAGAGGGGGTCGGGGGGAGGGGGGGAGGGTTTCGCAGTAGCACCCCTGCTTCTTAGAAGGCGCGGGCCTTCTCTCCAGATGTAGGGCCGGCGCCTTCTCAGAAGCAGCCTCCCTCGAAGTCCTCCCCCCTCCCTCCACCCCCTTGCGCGCACCGCAGAGGGGGGAGGGGGAGCGGCGTATCGGGGCGGCGCCCGAGAGAAAGTCTGGGCTTCACGCAGTCGGGCGCACTCGCATGCTTTCTCGGCCTGGAACAGACCCAGCGCTGGACAAGGCGGAGGAGGGCGGGTACGGGTGGGGAAAATGCCATGCAGATAGATTTGCCCGAGTCGAATGTAGGGCCCTCTCGTGGATCGATGGCGGCAAGCGCGCCTCGGAGGTCCGCGCTGAGTTCGTGGATCGGAGCTGGACCCCCCTGGCGGCACCGCCCGTGGCGCGCGGAGCGCGCCTGGGAGGGGGACCGGCGCCGATCCGAGGAATCCGCGCGGGCCTTCGAGAGTTATGTCTTGTGCTTGTTGCAATGCCCCCGACGCCAGCCCGTGCTCGGCCACGGGCTGCGTCGTGGAGGCTGGGCGTGCTACGGCCCCTGGCAGCACCTCCGACGCGCTCAGGAGGGCGTCGTTTGGGGATCGATCTGCCTCCCCTTCCTCCCCCTCCTCCTCCTCCTCCTCCTCCTCCTCCTCCTCCTCCTCCTCCTCCTCCTCCTCCTCCTCCTCCTCCTCCTCCTCCCCCCTCCCCCCTGTGCCCCATTCCGCACACGCGGCTACCCACTCCTGCACGGGTCCAGCGCGTCGCCGGTTGCACAGCGACCGCGACATGCAGGCGCGGAGAGGCCGCGGGCTGCCTCCACCGCAGCAACCGTGGCAGCCCGCGGCGCTGCCCCCAGTGTCGCCCCTGCGCCATCCGCCACCACCCCCTCCGCCCAGGCGCCAAGCAGTGGCCCTTCCCGCTGCTGCACGTGTCCCACGTTCTCAGCGCGCTCACTGTCCTGGCATCCTCGGGCCCCCGCTCCCACTCGAGCGCGTGCAGGTCCCAGCCTCGAGGCCCAGCAGGGGAGTGAATGTTCCAGGCGCAGGTCCAGCGGCCGAGCAACACGCGTCTCTACTAGTACTGACGCCGCCAGGGGACCTTATTTTGGCTTCCAGTTCTCCATCTATGAGACCTGTGGACGAACTTGACGGACAGTGCCGTCTCAGTAGAAGAAAGCGTTTGTCCTCTTCCCGGGTTGCCAATGAAGCTTTTGAACGTCCGTGCAGTCTGACAGGCTTCGATCCAGCGCTTGTCTCCAAGGGCCGCCCCCTGTCGCCTCCTCCGTTGCACTCAACCTTCTTTTCAGAGAGCGATGCTAAGAGCCGTGCTCCCTTAGCTTGCCCTGACAGTTCGGCCATTTACCAGGCTAGTGTTTCCTCCCAGTTAGCTGATAGCACCGCTGACTCACGATTGCATTATCAGTTCTTTCGACGATCTCGAGTTTTCCCAGCGCCTGCCCCAGTGGGACGCCCCCGATCGCGTTCCGGATCCCCACACTTGAAGAACGAAGCTGAAAGGCGCCGCCGTGCAAAGGCAACAGCTCAGGAGCTGTCTCCTCCGCGCGAGCACTGGCTGCATGGGAGTCATCCTGCCAATGCCAGGGCTCACCAGGAGTTCATTGAAGGCGACATCAACGCCTACGCCTACCTTCGGGCCAGGCGGACAGGACTCACCTTCGACGACGCCATGCAAGACGGTCCACTTCCTGAGCACGAGCGTCCTCCACTGCCCAATCGTGAAGCTCTCAAGGCTTATGATGTGCCAACCTACTTGAGCCTTGATCACCAGAACGAATTTCGAGCGCTGAGCAGTACCGAAACTGGAGTGTTCTCACGTGTCAGGCCCTGGGAGGCGATACTCATTCGACATGTTGCTAGCGTGTCGGGTAGACATTTGTTCGATCTTTCTCTGGGTGCTGCTCGAAATTTCTTTGGGTTGTGGTCCTTAAGTACGATGGGACCAACATAACTCAAGGCATCTGGATACGACTAGCCGCCACAACGGGATTCACGCGCAGGAGCCGCAGACGCAGCTTCAGGGGCTTCAGATGCAGTCCATCCTCCCAGCTGCAAAGCGTGCGTTGCTAGGACATGGCCTGTTTCGAGAGCTGCTAGAGGCTGTCTGTATTGCTTCAAGTGCGTACCCAACCAGCCCCCAGCGTGCCACCACTGCGGGCTTGTCACGCATGATGGCCGTTGGCACAGCGCCAAGATATGCAGAGCACGCAAAAAATTCAATGCCGGTTTTGCTGGGCTGAATTTGTGCCCCAGTTCGAGCAGGAGGCGTGGATTGCTTGGTTCGATCATCGATCCCAGGAGTCACCCGATGTTTTTCCCGTGCTCGACAGCAAGACTAGCCAATCCTTGTCACACGTTGCCCGCAGCCTGCTCCGATTGCGCAGGCCTCTTCGACGGCTGCCGTCGCATCTCTGGAGCCGGGTCTTGGATTACTGTAGGTCTATGCAGGTTCCTTGCATGTGGGTCGCCCCACTCGGCCTCCACTTCCTCTGCAGTCGCGCTCTGTCCTGCGATCACTTCTGGACCAGATTTCCCCGGTGTATGCTGTCAGGGCTGTGCTTCCAATCAGCCCGCGAGTATTCGAGTCTGGCCGAAATTGGCGATTGTCTCTATCTTATGGCTTCGCGCATCTGCTGTTCGCATGCCTGATCCCGAGGCTTTGCCTCCTCCTGGCCTCGCCGTGGGGCTGCGCTCCTTCCCTTCCCCCCCTCTTTGTTAATTCAAGCTTCGCGCGGCCCGCTTAGCTTCGACCGGAAGAGGTGCGCTCTCGACCCGCGAATCAAACAAAAAGAAGCATTTGCTTTTCGCTGTCTGCATGTGATGTGTGCTCCTGCAGCTTGCCAAAACCTGCATGCTGGTTAGGGGCCTCCAGCCTGCCTGTCCCGCCTTCTGGGTCTCCCCACAGTGCCCCGTCGAACTCTTGATCTCGCGCCGTCCAAGGTAGTGGCATCGTCCGCCCATCATTGGTTGTAGCCTTTTCTTCGCTCTGACGTTGCTCCGATCTGGTGGACGATTCCACGTCGTGTGGTTTGTGTCGACTGCTCATCCCTGCATAGCAGGATGTTGTGCCCAGCTGCTGGCCCTTCAGTCGCAGCATAGAAGCCGACCGCGGGTCTCCACACTGTTGGATTCAGACCATTGTCTGCTCCCGGCTGGGGTGGCGCACAACCGTTCGGTCCTTCGAGCCTCCCATGCGTCCTCCCCCGTTGGCACTGTCCACCTGTTCCCTTCCTCCCAGGACTGCAGCGTGCACCTCCCAATCGCGACAGTTGCCTTGTTCGACCTAGGTGTATGTTGTTCCCATCCTACTTCAGGACCAAATCCCAGAAATAATTTCGAGCACCCAGAAAAGTGTCAAAAGAGTGTCGAAACGGTGTCGGGCGAGTGTCTCCCAGGGCCCGACACGTGAAAACCCTTGAGCTTCGGTACTTTGTTTGGGCCGCTCGAAATTCTTCCAGGTGGTCAGGGCTAAAGTAGGTTGGAGCATCATAAACCTGGGTGCGCTGGCGCACCCAAACTCTTTCACCAGCACGGGTCGGGGGCGCTCGCCCGAGGCGTTCTCCTAGCGTGCAGCCGGCAGGTAGTCGTCCCTTACCAATACCGATCCCGGTACTTCTCGCCCCTTGGGAATGAAGAGGCTGCCTGATTGCACTGGACGGCAAACCTTGGTGCCACGCTTGGACGTCCATCGCCACGGCAAGTTCTTGGTCTCTGGCCGACGTTCCAGCGCTCGAGGAGTGCACCCTTGTTTGCGCGCACGTTGTTGGCGCTTTCAGTGTTTACACCCAGTTGGCCTCAGGGGAGCTTCGAGCTTAAGTCGGATCGCAGTTCGAGGCTCGAGCTTCGATGATCCACGCTTTTGTACGTTGCTCGCCCTTGTCTGGGTCTCTTTCCTGGGAGTTGCTCGTGGCCGCAACTGGATCCGCTTCGAAATTCTGGCCAAACGCACCTCAGCGTGGGTCCGTGGGTCGTCGTCGCCGCCGCTTCAATTTTCCGAAGATTGGCATTTTCAATCGCGACTTTTTTGTTCAGTTTCGGCCTTCGTGGCCGTTCTCTGGCCGCTGGACTATCAAAAACAATTGTCCCATGAAAGGGGTCGGGATTTTTTGGGAGCCACGGATAGCCAAAAGCACGTGACCGGATGTCTGGGTCCGTCGTCGTCGTGGCGTCAACGTCGACGTCGACGTTGTCGTCGACGTTTTCAAAAGTTTTCGGGTGGATGTCTCCCGTGGTCTTCTGTGATGTCGCGTGTCTTTTCTGTGATTCCGCATGTCTTCTGTGGTTCCGCATGTCTTCTTGTGGGTCTGCGGGGGTTGTTCGGCTGTCCTCAGAATGTTCGGAGGTGCTCCCAGGGACCGGGGTGGTGTTCGGAGGGCTTCGAAGATCCGTGGGCCCGGGAGCGCGTCGCCCTGCGGCGGGCGGCAGCGCAGAGAGAGCCGGGCGCACGGCACACCCGAGGGGGCACGGGGGGGCCACCTGTGAGGCGGCCTCTCCGCGC
The DNA here is from genome assembly GCA_963575745.1 of Prorocentrum cordatum. Lineage (NCBI taxonomy): Eukaryota > Dinophyceae > Prorocentrales > Prorocentraceae > Prorocentrum > Prorocentrum cordatum. The sequence goes on from CAUYUJ010021148.1 coordinate 340,317, forward strand.
CGCGGCGGCCAGCGGGGCACCGTGGGCGAAGACTGAAGGCGGGCACGCGTCCCCCTGCAGGAGGAATTCTCCAAAACTAGTAGGTGAAAAGATAGCTGGGGGACAATGTTTCGGCTGTGTTTGAGCATGTTTTGACTATTCCGCAATGTTCGCCCCGAATCCGCCTGTAGGGGGACCATGCCCGACCCAAGCGAAGACCGATCCGCACACCTCGAGGAGCGAAGCACCACGCACACGAGCAGAAGCGCTGCACAGACGCTTGAGGCAACCAGCCTTTGGATGCACGCGACAGCCCTGGGGGCGCGCGCGGAACATCCAGTCAGAACTCCACGCTCTGCGACCCCAGATTGGAAGCGCGGAGAAACAGAACAACAGAAGCGTTTGGAGGTCCGCGCAGATGTCTCGCCTCGGCGCCGGAGACCCCCTGGCGGCGCCTCCGGCGCCGCCCCCGCGCGCGGAGTGCGCCCGGGAGGGGGGCCTGGCGCAGAGCCACGACGTCCGCGCGGACCTCCGAAGGTTCTAGCATTGTGTCGGGCCTGTCCCCCTACAGGGGGATTTTCGACGAAAAATATGAAATACCCCAAAAATAATCCAAAAATAGTATGGGGAGCATTTTTTGATTAGTTGTTTGCCTTTTTGACGCGTGTTTGGTGGATTTGCTATTTTTCGTCAAAGATTCCCTGTAGGCGGACACGCCCGACATAGTTCTAGCATCCCGTCGCCTCGTGGGCCGGGCCCCTGGGCCGCGAATTCGCGGGCACGGGGCGTTTTTGCTCGTGCTCTTCCGCGTGGAGCGCAGCCCTGCTGCCGCGCAGCCGCGGGCTCGCGCCCCAGAATATCCAGAGCGCGAGGGCGCGGATGCGGACGGTGTGTCCGCCGCTCGTGGGGCAGCTCTGGCCGGCGGTCTCTCCCCGAGCATCCCGCGGCGCCCGCAGGCGCCGCCCCCGCCGCCGCCCGACGCCAAGGAGGTCGTCACTCCCAAGGCCGCCGAGCGGGGCCTCCTACGAGCGAAGCGCTCTGAGGGGGAGTCGGCACCTTTCGGAGGGAGCCGGCTGGGGGTCTGTCGGAGGTGGACAGACCTCCTACCCTGACACGTCGATTAGTGAATTGGCCGTTTTCGGTTCGCGAGAGGGCGTCGCGGCCGTCATTTTTGCGGGTCCAGGTCCGTCGGTTTCGGTCCCAGGCCGTTTTCATTAAGGGGAGGTTTACTAAAGGGAGGATTGTCCACCGCCGAGCCTGAGGTGACCCTCACGCAGTGACGAAGCGTCCTGGCG
>CAUYUJ010021148.1:346590-352431 GCA_963575745.1 Prorocentrum cordatum
TGCAGGGCGAGAGACTGCTGAGGCTGGTACCCGTTTGGACAGGCCAAGAAATATTGCACCCCTGCCCCCCTGGATGCTGCGGGCCAGCCGCGTGCTCCTCGATGGAGAAGGCCGCCGACCAGATCATGTCCGCGGCGGACTTCGTGTTCGGGGCGGTCTCGACCCCCGCGATGAATAAGTGGACGAAGGTGGCCCTTGGGCCAGAGGGGCTAATGGGTTGCCGTCGACGTCGTCATCGTCGTCGTCGTCGTTGTCGTTGTCCTCCTCCTCCTCCTCCTCCCCCTCCTCCTCCTCCTCCTCCTCCCCCTCCTCCTCCTCCTCCTCCGCTTCCTCCTCCTCCTCCTCCTCCTCCTCCTCCTCCTCCTTCTCCTCCATGTCGTCGACCTCGTCGTCGGCGTCGTCGACGTCGACGTCGTTGACGTCGTCGTCATCTTCGTCGCAGTCTTCGCCGTCTTCGTCGTCGCGCGGGCGCAGGGGGAGGGGGGGGAGGGGGCCGGGGGAGGGCAGCGGTGGAGGGGGGGGGGAGGGGGAGGGCGAGGAAGGGATGGGAAAGGGATGGCGGGATAGGGCGGGAGGAGGATGGGGGAGGTCGAAGGGCGAGGAGCGGCGAGAGAGGGGAAGGGGGGCGGGGAAGGGGGGGCGGAGGAATGCTCAGCGGGGTTTTTGAGTGGCCTCTCAGGTTGCCCCCGCCATGACCCAGATGCTGCTCATGACCACGGCCGTCTGCCGGCTGCTGCCCAGGACCCTCAACTACATGTCTGGCCGCCAGGACGATACGCTGTACAGGCCTGCAGACGCCATCGGCGAAGACATGGCTTTGGGGACCCCCGAGAGCGAAGCCAGAGCGTTCACGTCCATCAACAGGAGGCGCACTAACAAAGCCATATCTTTTATCAGCGACACGTGTAGCCCCCTTCGCCTCGCCGTCTGGGTGTCGCTCGGGAGGCACGCCATGGCGCTCCACACTCTTCTCTTCAACGCGGTGCGAATCGGTGCTGCGAGGGGCCAGGTCAGCGAGATCGGCGACCAGCAGGGCTGCGGGGACGTGCTGCTTTCCCTGTGCCGCAAGGACTCCCCCGCCATCGGCGTGGCGGTCAAGCTCGCTGTGATGCTGTCGCCGGGCCGCCCCGAGTTCGCGGGGCAGTGGCAGGTCCTCGTGAACCTGCTGCCTACCGGCGCATGGCCAGTCCGCGGGGGGTGACGACCAAACCCGATGGCGTGGGCGGAGGGGGGGCCGCTGCGGTCGGAAGTGCATTCGGGCGTGGGGGCAGGGCCCCAGGGCAACGACCGTCGGCGGCACCCTTTGGGGTATTATGGCCGAGACTGGTCGAGGGGGAGGGGGTGCAGGAGGAGGGGGGGAGGGGCAGGATGAGGAGGAGGAGGAGGAGGAGGACGAGGAGGAGGGGGAGGAGGTCGAGCGCGCCCAGGAGGAAGAGGAGGAGGAGGAGGAGGAGGAGGAGGAGGAGGAGGGATAAGGGGAGGGGCGCAGGAATGAGTAGGCAGAGGCGGCCCAGGACCAAGTAAGAAGAGCTAGAGGAACGGATGGGCCCCTGGGCCGACGCGCGGGGGGCCGAAAAGGGGGGCCCTGCACTGCCGGCGTTGCGGCCTCCTCCTGACCCTGATTGGGTGATCGCCCTCCTTCTCATTGCTTCCCTTCTTCTCCTGCTTCTGCTGCTCCCCCGCCTCTTCATTATTCTGGGTAGCTCCATCGCTAGCCCATCCCCCTTTCCACCCCCTCCTCCTTATTCTCGTCGCCCTCCCTTCCGCATCCCCCTCCTCTTCATCATGTGAATCATGCCCCTCCTCGTCCCCCCCCTTCTCCCCCTCCCCCTTCTCATCCTCCTCCAGCTCCTCCTCCTCCTCCGCCGCCTCCTCCTCATCCTCCCTCTCCTCCTCCCCATCATCTCTTCCTCCTCCCCCCCCTCCTCCTCCTCCTCCATGCCCTCCTCCTCCTCGTCCTCCTCCTTCCTCCTCGCCCTCCGCCTCCTCCTCCTCCAACTCCCTCACCTCCATCTCCGCTTGTTCTGGCCCCCGAGGTTGCAATCCTGCGCCATTCGAGGAACGCGGCGCTGGCGCTCCTCGGGAACGTGTGGCGGCGGTTGATACTACCCTTTCGGAGGTGGCCCTGGCGCCTGTCGGCCCTGGTGGACCCTCGCTCGTCCGCGGAGGAGAAAGCCGAGTGCAAGCGTGAATTCATGGGCGCTGCGGAATGCTGCCTCGACCCCGGCTTGGGCAGGAGGCTCCGGCAACGGATAGAGGCGTCAGAGGGCCGCGAGGAGATCGACAGCCCTGGGGTCGTTGCCTTCTTGCAGGCCATGTGGGCGCGCGTGGTCCTGCCCACCGCTTTCGTGGAGTGCTTGTTCGCGTCGCATCGGCAGTGGCTTCTTCGGAGCTCGAGGCCGATGGGCATCTGGAACATTGGCAGGCGGCACACCCTGAACCAGCATATGCGGGCGTGCCAGAAGCGGGTAGTCCAAGGCATGGCAAGGGGGCGCCAGGCAGCCCCGGCAGCGCTCGGGCGGGCCATGCGCAGATGCAGGCCGCAGTGGGCCCACTCGAAGAGGAAGCGGGCGGCGGCGTCATGCGGGGCCCGGGGCACGACAGGTCTGAGCTGCTTCTTGGGGGAGGTGATCGCTGAGGCCAAGACTGCGGCAGTGGAGGACGGCGCGATGGTGGACATTCCCTCGGCGATGGCTGACGGGCACAAGCGCTGGGGGGGCATGAGCACGGAGGCCAAGAAGAAGTACGTGGCCCGGGCGAGAAACAAGCGGGCCTGTTACAGAGAGTTCGGCGATGACTTGAAACGTTTCTTGGAGGACCGCAAGAAAGTTGATGCCGATTCCCCCCTTACTCTGGAGGAGTTCGCCGAAGTAAGCAGTGGCTCGTTGATACAGGATGGCGCCCGCGCTTGGGGCGAGCTGACGGGCCGCCCAGCGATGCCCGACGCCAACTTCCCCAAGAAGGTTCAAGCGGTGAAGTCCTGTTGCGACGACCTGCCCGAGTGCGTGACTGGGGTCGAGTTGCCCCACTACAACAGGATGAAGCAAATCGAAGGGAGCATCAGGGAGCTCGTCGCGGAGCAGGGCAAGGACCACGGGCCCATGGTCATCATGCTCTCCGCGGGCGCCTCCAAGAACGTGCACGCCCAAATCATGAGCTACAGGGTGCAGCCGTTCGAGGCGGAGATCTGGGAGGGGAGCGGGCCCAAGTGGATGCGAACCCCCACGCTGATGGACCAGTGGGACATCCAGTGCCACGGGTGCGGCCCCGACGAGCTCCCCCGCATTGAGACGGAGCGTGAATTTGCCTTGCGTTTGGCTCGGGAATGCCTCAGCGAGTGGACAGTGTATCGCGTGGAAGCGACAGAGGTGGCAATGAACAAGGTGCGGGCGACCAAGCTCGCCCAGTTCGACCGCGAGGCGGCCGCGGTCAAGCAGCAGCAGGAGAGACTGATGGCGAACGCGAAGAAGGCCCTGGACATGTGCCTTGGCAGGGCTGCGAAGAAGGGAAAGTGGCACGATGCGGCCGAAGCGGAGGGCCTGGTGGGGCCGCCCGCGGCGCCGGTTGCGCCGCCTGGCGCCGGCGGCATGGCGGCCGCGGCGGCCCTTGGTGGGGGCGCCGCAGCCTCGGCAGGAGGGGGCGGAGCTGCGGCCGCGGATCCTGATCCTGCAGGGGTCGACGTGCTGACGGACGATGGCGAGAACAGCGACCGTGGCGGCGTGGACGACGACTTGATGCTGGAGTGGCAGGCCGCCAAGAAGGCCGACGACGCGCAGAAGAAGAAGGAGATTGCGTCCATCGCGCAGGTGACCATGGACGCCGTCCACATCGAGGAAGGCGGCGAGGTGTTCAAGCCTGACCAGACCAAGCCCATCGGGAAGGTGTATGGCCAGAGGCTCGACACGGTGCAAGCGTCCTGCTATGTGCGGTGCCTGGCCAAGGGGCATAAGCAGTGCAAGAAGTGGGTCATGCTGCATAAGATTCGCGGCGGGACCATGGACCCCGTGAAGTTGTGGCTCAACGACGCCGAGAAGTTCCGCTGCCACGACTCCCACATGGATGCGTTCAACAGCTATGTCATGTAACTTGCCCTGGGGAGTGGGCAATGTGCGCGAGCAGCGAGGAAAATGCGCGTTCTGCTGCTGATGCCACTGCTCCTGCTCACTCTCCTCCGTCTTACTTACTGGCTTACTGGTGCTCCTCCTCTTCCCCCTCCTCCCCCTCCTCCTCATCATCATCGCCCCCCTCGCCCTCCTCTTCGCCCCCCTCGTCCTCCGCGCGACCCCCCGCCCTTCGCCCCGGAGATGGGGGGGCGATGGGGGGCGGAGGGCGAGGCGGAGAGCGACGGGGAGGTCAGACGGGGGCGACGGGGGGCGGAGTGGGAAAGTTGAGGCGGGGGATAGAATCATACCCTTCCTCCGTTCAGAAGGCCCTCTCAAAGAGCGCCGCTCGGACCTCTCCCCAGCACCTGGCGAGCTTGCGCAGCGCCCCGAATGCTCTCTCGTGCTGCAGAACCCTATCATCTTATTATTCTGCATGCATATCATATGATGATATAATGCCAATTCCCCTTGCCTTCTCTGCTCGCCCTCTACGTTCTTCGCACTTCCGCCCTCCCCCTTCGCCCTCTTGCCGGCGTCCTCCCCCTGCCCGTCCGTGCCCGGCCTCCCCCTCCCTCCTCCTCTGTCTTGGTGTCTCCTTTCTCCCTCTTTCCCAGCTGCCTCCTCCTCCTCGCGCGCCCGGCGCTCGTTCTTCTTGCGTGCCATCGCTATCTATCCCCGTGCCGCCCCCGCCCCGCCAGGCGAGCCAACGCGCGGATGATCGTCCGCAGCATGATGAGCGAGATCCGCGGCCCCGCAGCTGCCCTGGCGACGTTGGAAGGGGGCCAGCGGGGGGGGGCAGCTAGCGAGGCTTCGGAGGTCGATGGGCAAACGAGCATGGCCGGCGCAATCTGGTTCCATCATCCTATCATCTAGTCATCGGCGTGATCCAGCTTAATAGTTGAACAGTTTCATCCAAAGTAAGGGTCGGCTGATGCTCTGATCCTGAGTCTGATCCCCATTCCCCCCTTGGCCCCCTAGGCTCAGAACCTCAGCGGCCGCCGCCTGCGCCCAGGGCCCCACCACGACCCCCGCGACCCGGCGCTGCCATGGAGAACGATGATGATGTTGGTGATTGGAGGCCTATCGGGTGGACGTGCCAGGAGGTCAGCAAAGCGGAGCTGCGCTGGCGCAGGCTGTAGATTCCCAAACCCCTCTCCTTGGCATGGGCCGATCTGACCAGCGTTCCGAGCCGCGCCCAGCCGCGGCGTGGGCCCTCAGGAAGTCCCCAACCTTGAGCCCCTGGGGTCGAGGTTCGACATGATCGCAACGCTTTGTAGCCGTAGGCTGTGGAAGCGGGTCCTCAAGCTTCGCTTCTTGATGGCGCTTTTCGGGATGCTCGGACAGTGCCCCTTCTCCTCTTCCTCCCCTCTCCACCTGGCACTTCGCCTTCCCCTTCCCGCTCCTCCTCCCTCCTCCTCCCCCCCCTCCTTCGCCTCTGGGGCCCGCCCTCCGCGCGGGCCGGGGAGCGTCGTTAGGTACCTGAAGATAACTGGCAGCAAGGGCTTCAGAGACAAAGTGGCCGCAGCGTTGCCGGCGAAGCACGTCCCGTACGACCCCGACGCACGCCCCCCCCATGACCAATTCAACCGTCTCAGCCCGAGGGCCTGGGCGCAAACGCCCTCCTGCTTTTTCTCCTCAACCCCTGTTCCCCCTCATATCATATCTCCTCCCCTTCCCCTCTTTTTTGTTCTCTCTCTCTCTCTCTCTCTCTCTCTCTCTCTCTCTCTCTCTCTCTCCC
>CAUYUJ010021148.1:352531-380031 GCA_963575745.1 Prorocentrum cordatum
GGGGGGAGGAGGAGGAGGAGGAGGAGCAGGAGGAGGAGGAGGAGGAGGAGGAGGAGGAGGAGGATGCCCAAGGCACCCCAGGGCTTTCCATGGGCACCCCGTGGCACTCCAAAGTCGCCGAGGCGACCCAGGCGCTCCATGACACTAGGGCGCCCCAGGGCACTCCTGGGCGTCCCATGGGCGCTTCAGGGCACTTGTGGACGCCTCCCCCTCCCTCGCTCGCGCCGCGGCGCCTTCGCCGACGCCGTCCACGCGACCTCGTGCGTCGGCGAGCGGGCCTGCCCGGCGCGCGTCTGGCCCCCGAGAGATTGGCGCGCGCGCGCAAGGCGCGCATGCGTTAGGGCATTCAGGGTTGTGCCGCCCAAGTATGATACATTGTTGCAAAATTGTTGCAATAATGTCATAAATCAGACATCCTCATTTCTACAACGTTTTGGGACGTCCCAGGAATGTCGCGTAAGAATGTTGGGATTTTGGAGGGCGCCCGTAAATGCCGGAATGGGGCCCGTAAGTGCCGGAATGGGGCCCGTAAGTGCCGGAATGGGGCCCGTAAGTGCCGGAAATGGACCCGGGCCGAAACCGAATAAATACACACAGCATTCCCAACATTCCGAATACATTCCACAATATTTCAGGCGAAACAACCCAAAATATGAGCCCAATACGTAGGAGCAACACGTCTGGCACGTGGGAACATGGCCCAAAACAGCTCTCCTCTCCCCCTCCGTGCCCTCCTCCGCTTCGAACGCCGCCGCCTCGCCTCTCTTGCAGCGGGCCCCCATCGAAACCCCTCCTCTTTCGCGCCCGTCCGCCTCCTTCCTCCTCGCCCTCCCCCGTCGAGCGCCCCGACTAGCCCGGCCCCCCTCCCTGGCCCCTCCCCTCTTCGGCCCCCTCGCCCCCCTCCTTGTGTCTCCGCCCCCATCCCCCCTCCCCACCGCCGCGCGCCACTCCCCTGTGGGCAGCTCTCAGCAGCTGGCCCCCGCGAGGAGTGCGCGCGGGGTCGCCCCGCTAGTCGCGGGAGGTGCCATGCCACATACGGCGGACGACTCCAGCGACTCGGGCCGCTCGAGGCGCAGCCCCGCGCGCACGGCGCGCAGCGCGCGCAGCGCGAAGACCGCCTTCGCGCCCATCAGCATCTGCAAGGCGCGCGGGGGTTGCTGCGCGCGACTCGGGCGAGACGGGGGGCCATGCGCGCGCGTCGCGCGTCGTGCTTGCGAGCGGGCTGGCGCCCGGCCGCCTCGAGCCCCGTCTCGGGGCTCGGTGCGGCTGCGCGCCAGCCGTTCGGCGGGCGCGGCGGACAGCGGTCGAGCAGTGCCCGCCCTTGGGGGGTAGTGCGCGGAAGAGGGGAACATTGGGCGGGAGAGGCGGAGGGGGATGCGGATGAGGACGAAGGCGATACGGAGTAGGACAGCATGATGATGAGGATGAAGACAAGGATGATGAGGGGGAGGAGGATGAGGACGATGATGAGGGCGAGGCGGAGGAGGAGGAGGAGGGGGAGGAGGAGGAGGAGGAGGAGGAGAAGAGGAGGAGGAGGAGGATGAGACGGAGGAGTAGGAGGAGGAGAGGATGAGGAGGAGGAGGAGGAGGAGGAGGGGGAGGAGGGAGGAGGCGGGGGTATGAAGAGGAGGAGGAGGACGACAGGGAGGAGGTGGGGGATGAGGAGGAGGATGAGGAGGATGAGGAGGAAGAGGATGAGGAGGAGGAGGACGCGGATGACGATGAGGACGAGGAGGGGGGGGAGGAGGATGGAGAGGAGAGGAGGAGGGGAGGATGAGAGGAGGAGGAGGAGGAGGAGGAAAGAGGAGGAGGAGGAGGAGGAGGAGGAGGATCTGGTTGGCTCTGCCCTTTTTGGCACTTCCTCAAGGCGACCTGGTGGCCCCCCATGGCCCCCTCCCTGGCCCCCATGGCCAGCTGCGCCCACGGCGTTCCCGGCCCTGGTGCCTGTCCAGGGGGCATCCATCCGGGCGGTCCGCGGCTGTCCCTGGCGAAGGGGCCTGACTGTCAAGAAGGGCCCACCTTGGCACTTTCTCCCTGCGGATCCCTGTGGAAGCGAGGAGGTGGATGAGGAGGAGGTGGATGAGGTGCAGGCGGAGGGGGATGCACCGCCCACCTGCCCCTGCTGATACTCGCCGGGGCCTGAGGTGGTTCGAGCGGCCCCATTGTGCCCCCCAGGGGGACCTCTTTCGGGCTCCTTTGGGTCGGCCCTTGGGGCCGGCGACGCCTTGGCGGGCCCTCTCGCGACCCCCCCGGGGGGTGACGTCGCCACCGCCGCCAGCGCGTGCGGGCGGCGGTGGCAATGTCACCCCCTGGGCGGCCTCCGCGGGGCTTCTTTGGGCCTTCTTCTGGGCCCCCACCTTGGCCTGGGGGAGGACGAGGAGGATGGGGGGGGTCGGGGGTTGGGCGAGTGGCCGTCCTCTGCCACCGCCCGCTGTTGGGCCGGCTGCGGGGGGTTGGCAATTTTCCCAACCCCCGCCGCGGCCCCGCCCGCCGCGGTGGGCGGGCCTCGGGGGTTGGGCGAGTGGCCGTCCTCTGCCTCCGCCCGCTGCTGGGGGTCCTCTCGGCGGACGGGGGTCGGCAATTCCCCCAGCCCCCGCCGTCCGCTCCGCCCCGCCACGGAGGGCGAGCTCGGGGGGGTTAGGGGGGTTGTCGTCCTCCGCTTCTGCTTCTGCAGCTCGTCGCTGCTCCCGCCCGACGGGTAACTTCACCATCCGTCCGCTGGGGTTGGAAGCGGGGGTCGGCAATTCCCCCAACCCCCGCCGTCCGCTTCGCCCCGCCGCGGCTGGCAAGCCCGGGGGGTTGGGGGGGCTGCCGTCCTCCGCCTCTGCCCGCTTTTGAGGGGCCCCTGCTGCTCGTCGCCTGCCCCGCCTCCCGGGCCGGGGGCGGGGGTCGGCATTCCCCCAGCCCCCGCTGCGCGGGAGCCGCGGAGGTTTGCCCCAGCCTTTGGCGTCCTACGAAGACCATTCGAGGGAGGGGTCGCGCGAGGCCATTCTGGAATATGTATGCAGTATGCATTCGCATGTAAGTTAGCCTGTAGTCTATAGTACGATGTGCTATGTATGTTCGGCGGCTCGCGCTCTGCAGTGGATGGTGACAGTTCTTGCGAGGCGCCAGCCCTGTCGCTGATGCCTCCACCCTGCCCTGGTCGAAACCCAGACAGGGCCAGCGAGGGGCCTTGCCTCCCCCAGTCTGCGCTCTGAGGGAGCGGGGCGCGCGATGGACCTGCGGCCCCCTGCCCGCGCCAGGATAAGAAGTGCAAGCTCTGCAACCACAGCTGCGCAGAGAAGAGCCCCCTGGTCTCCAGCCGGCCCGGCGATAAGTACGGCGGGCACTGGCCGTGGCGCTACTACACCTCCCGCAATGGCAAGAAGGAGCCCGATGGCAGGTATTGCCTCATCTGCGTCCTAGTGTTCAACATGATCGGCGGGGGGCCTGGCTCGGGGGGCGCCCTGTGCGCGGGGGGCCAGAAGTGGAGGGGGGTAAAGGGGGGGGGAGGAAGACGACGACGATGAGGACCAAGACGACGACGAAGACGAGGGCTAGGACGAGCGCATTTATTTTATTGTTTCATTTTTTTTGATTTTTGTTTTTTTTATTGTTCTTCTCTTTTTTATTTAGGGCTAGGGCGGGAGGAGGGAGGAGAGGAGGAGGAGGAGGAGGAGGAGGAGGAGGGGGGGGGGAGGAGGAGGAGGAAGAGGAGGAGGCGAGGAGGAGAGGAGGAGGAGGAGGAGGAGGACGAGGGTGAGGAGAGGAGGAGGAGGAGGAGGAGGAGGAGGAGGAGGAGGAGGAGGAGGGAGGGGGGGGGAGGAGGAGGAGGAGGAGGAGGGGGGGGGAGGGGGAGGGGCCCCCGCGACAAGGTGAACCTATAATATCTCGTGCGGGATCCCAGTCGCCGCCATGGTCGCCGCCGTCGTCGTCGCGCCTCGAGGTCGGCCTCCAGTTGGCCCGAAATGGCCCATGCGTGGCCCCGATAACGCCTCGGAAGAGCTCCATGATGGCCCCGCCGCGGCCCCGATATCGACCCCTTGAGGCCCAAACTAAGCCCAGCGTGGCCCCGCGAGCGGCCCCAGAGGGGCCCGACAGCACGCTGCACCGAAGGCGTTCGTGCATCTTGCTCGGGCGCTTCGAGGTCGACCGCAGGTGAACCTATAATATCTCGTGCGGGATCCCAGTCGCCGCCATGGTCGCCGCCGTCGTCGTCGCGCCTCGAGGTCGGCCTCCAGTTGGCCCGAAATGGCCCATGCGTGGCCCCGATAACGCCTCGGAAGAGCTCCATGATGGCCCCGCCGCGGCCCCGATATCGACCCCTTGAGGCCCAAACTAAGCCCAGCGTGGCCCCGCGAGCGGCCCCAGAGGGGCCCGACAGCACGCTGCACCGAAGGCGTTCGTGCATCTTGCTCGGGCGCTTCGAGGTCGACCGCCAGGGGGGCCCGCAATGATTCCAGCGTGGCCCCAGAACCGCCCCGAGCTAGCCCGTGGAAGAGTGGCGTGGGGGGGGGGGGGGGGGCGAGGGCGTCAACGGCTGCGCGGCGACAGCGCAAGCTTGCTCGCCCATGGGCCTGATCATGCAGCGGGGATGCGGGGGCGCCCCGATGGCGGGCTGAGCCGACGGTTTTGCACCCAGCCCCCACCCCCAACTCACCCGCTGGAAGCGCTCGCGCAGCTTGCCCCCCTCCCCAAGACGTCGGGGGCCCCGAGCGGGCTCTTGAGGGGGCGTCGAAGGGGGCCCCCTTGGGCCCACGCGCTCCAGCGGAGTGGCAGCAATGCGTCCGTCTGAGGCGCGGCCTTCCCTTCTTGCTACTCCTTTTCCTCCTCTTCCTCCTCCTCCTCCTCCTCCTCCTCCCCCTCCTCCTCCTCCTCCTCCCCCACCTCCTCCTTCTCCTCCTCCTCCTGCCTCCCCCCTCTCTCCTCCTCCTCCTCCTCCTCCTCCTCCTCCCCTCCCTCCCCCCCCTCTCCTCCTCCTCCTGCACCCTCTCCCCCCTCCCTCCTCCTTTTATCCCTGGCGCCCCCGACCCTGTCAATAGCCACATTGTGGCTCTTGAAGCGCGCGGGGCGAGCGCCTGCCGCGCCCGGCGGGGTGGCCGCCGAGGGATGGGCAAGAAGGTTCAGGATACGCCGCCGAAGCTGACAACACTTCAGTTCAAGCCGCATGCGCCCAGCCCGTGGCTGCTCAAGCTGCCGAAATCGTCGACCCGGAGATCCTGCCCGGAGCCGCCGAAGAAGAAACGCAAGAAGGAGCAGGTGACGGAGTCTGACTCTTGGTTTGCTAGCTCTTCGCTCTCGCCAGTGAAGGCCGCCGTGCCTGCTGCCTACTACGCCGACGGGACGCTTCTCGACAAGCTGGCCCTCGAGCACGTCGTTTCCTTCAAGAAGGGCACGCTGGCGAAGGTGGAGCTCAACAACATCGCTGTCGGAACCATGTGCAGCGGGTCCGAAGTCCTCGGCGAAGCCTTGAAATCTGTGAACGCGGCCGCCGAGGCATTCGGGATGCACGGCCGCGTCGAGCTCTCGTGGGTGTGCGACAACGACGTCGGCAAGCTCGAGTGGCTCCTCGAGGTGACCAGCGAGAGCACGTGCGTGTTCACGGACGTGAAGTATATGAAGGACGAGCAGGCGTACTGCAAGAGGCACAAGTGCAAGTGTTCCGTATCCCGCGTCAACGCAGTGGTCGTTGGCCTGAGCTGCAAAGACCTTAGCAAGATGAACAAGGAGTCCGCCGACAACAGGAACATCCTCAACCAGAGGCAGTCGGCAGGCGGGACGGCCACTACATTCTGGGGGCTCATGGGGTACTTGGACGAGCACGGGGCTGACATCCTAATCGGCGAGGAGGTCGAGGAGCTCGCCGCCGAGCTCGGGGACGACAAGAAAGACAAGGACTTGGCGAGCAACTACCAGATCTTCGAGAGCGAGCTGGCGTCGAGGGCGTTCGAGATGCAGTCCGTGAAATTGAGCAACACGGACGCCCGGGTGACACACCCGGCCCCGGCCCCGCCCCCCCAATGCCATATGTTTTCGCCCCCGCCCCCCGCCCTCCCGCGCCTCGCAGGGCGAGCGGGGGAGGGCGGGGTCTCGGAGGGGGCTGGAGGGCGCGACTACGACTAGGCAAGGTGAGGCAGAGGTTGGAAGATGCGACGACGGCGCATATGCAATGATGATTTCTTGGCAGGAGTGGGGCGTGCCATCTCGGCGCAAGAGGTTGTACTTTGCTGGTGTGTGGAGCCCGTCCGTCTTGTTCTCTTTCCACCAACTTCCCATGACGAAGTTCTTCCAACTGTACATTGCCAGGCTCCTTCAGACCAGGCGCTGCCCCCCCGAGGCCATGGACGTCCTCCTGCCCGATGACCACGTGGCCGTCGTGAGGGAGCTCGAGCGCCAGCAGAACGTCAGGAACGGCAAGGAGGAGGATGATGCCACGTGGATTGACCTGCACATGAAGGAGTACAAAGCCAGAGGGATTCGGTGGGGCACTCTGGGAGGTGGCGACGAGACGCGAGGGCCTTGGTACCAGACGCTCACCGCCCGCGAGCAGGACGTGCTCAAGTTCACGAAGGCGAGGGTTCCCGACGTGAAGTTCGCCACCCTGGACCAGAACATCACTCGGGTGGCGATCAGCGGCCCTTACCGCGAAGAGTCGCCGATCACCGTGGCGCCGGCGCAGTTGCCATCGTGTCGCCCGTGGTGCTACCCCAAGAAGCGCCTTCTCATTGGCCGCGAGACAATGGTGCTCCAGGGCTTCCCACTCGGCAAGTTCCAGGATGAGGTCCTGGACAAGTTCAAGGAGTCCATGCTCATGAGCCTCGGCGGTAACATGTTCGGAGGGCCCGTGATCCTTGCCGTCTTCATGGCGTTCACCTTCAGCCTCCCGTGGGTGAAATGCAAGAGCGTCAGGGACCAGGTGCACACCGTCGACGCGGAGCTTGTGTCGTCGGCGTTGGCAGCATTGCACGCTTCGAGCTCATCTGACAAGCGCCCAGCGTAGGCGGCAGTCGTATCAGACGGGCGCTCTGAGCCCGCGCAGGTTATCCTCGGCCTTAGCCGCTGCTGGGGCGCCGGCCCCGCCGCCCTCGGCGGCGCGCCCAATTTGCTACGGGGTCTAACGGATCCACCGGGTGCGATCCAGGGTAATCGGTCAATCGCATCGTCGTTCTTACCATGCCATGTCCCGCCGGTTGTTTTCCAAGCAATGTCCGTTGGTCCAATCCATTTCCCTCAGCCCCCGAAGATGCCCCGAGGCCGACCACCCAAAATTTTGCCCACCCTCCTCCCCCTCTTCCATGCGGGAGCGGCGTCCATCGGTTGCTGCCTGGAGGTCGAGTGAATGACTGGAGTCGCCGTCGGCGGCGGCCGTCGACGTCAGCCGCCTCCGCGTCGTCTCCTAGGTCGCTCGGTCTTCGTCATCGTTGTCGTCGTCGTGGTCGGGCTTGTCGTCGTCGTCGTCGGCCATTTCCACTTCCTAACTCGTCTGTCCTCTCACTTTTCTGCTCTTCGCCCTCCTCCCATCCCCCTGATCCTCCGTGTCTTGCACTTGCCTGACTCCCCTGATCATCCCATCCCCCCCTTCCACATATGTCCTCTCAGTGCGTCCTCCCCCGCGCAAATCCTCCTCTGGCGTCGCGCGGGGCAGGCCCCCCCCCCCCCTGGCCTTGCTGAGGCTACGCGCTCAAGTACAACAGCATCAGAAAGTACTTGAAGTGGGTCGCGGAGAGCCCCCACGACAGGCACAAGCCGTTCTTGGAGAGCGCCCAGAAGTACATCAAGGATTGATTCCTTCTCAATCAACTTCAGGGTGCCCTCCAAGAACGGAATGCGCTTGGCGAGGAGCACAATAAGAACCCTGAGAAGATGCGGCTGCGGAACAGCGGGGAGATCAAGCCCAACGAGAAATTGCGGGGGGGGGGGCAGCGCGAATAGGTTAGAAGAGGGGCAACGTCAGGTGGGATCGAGGGGCGGCCCCTGGGGGCCAGGTCGGCGGCCTCTGGGGGCCAGGTCTCCAGCGGGGGGGGCTGCCCCTGAATCGTCGATGGACTCAGCTGGGGGGGCGGGGGCCAGGGGGGGAGATGCGGCGAGACGGCGAGG
The DNA here is from genome assembly GCA_963575745.1 of Prorocentrum cordatum. Classification (NCBI taxonomy): domain Eukaryota; class Dinophyceae; order Prorocentrales; family Prorocentraceae; genus Prorocentrum; species Prorocentrum cordatum. Next base: position 360,611 of record CAUYUJ010021148.1, read on the forward strand.
GGGGCAGGGGGGGGCAGGGGGAGGGGCTAGGAGGATGAGGAGAAGACTGAGGAGGGAGGAGAGGGCGGGGGGAGGGGGGTGGGAGGGACGACGACGCGGATGGGAAGGATGAGGGGGAGGAGGATGAGGAGGAGGAGGAGGAGGAGGAGGAGGAGGAGGAGGGGGAGGAGGAGGAGGAGGAGGAGGAGGAGGAGGCAGAGCAGGAGGACGAGGAGGAGGAGGAGGAGGAGGAGGAGGCGGAGGATGAGGGGGGGGGGGGATGGGGGGAGGAGGAGGAGGGGGAGGAGACGGAGGAAGACGGGGTGGGGAGGAAGACGGGGGGGGGGAGGATGGGCGGGAAGAGAAGGAGGAGGAGGAGGAGAAGGAGGAGGAGGAGGAGGAGGAGGAAGAGGAGGAGGAGGAGGAGGAGGAGGAGAGATCTGAGACATTGAGCAGTGTCCTCGTTGGCGCTATGCATCCATGTGACTGTGTTTCATGCGGCCAAGAGTCCAGCCTGTGTTCCTCGCCGCGGTTGCCTCTGCCAGCCCTCGCAGTATCTGACCCTGGCTCATCTGTCTCTGTTTCTCGCCGTCCCCGGGGGGGCAGGACCAGCGAGACCAAGTCAGGGCGCCGGGCGTGCCCCAAGGGCTTGGAGTTTGTCGAGCTGGATGTCTACAACCGCGACCACCCCGACAGCGAGGTCGATGAGAAGGACGCCCAGACCATGGTTGTGAACGGCACGGAGATAAAGGGGATGTGGTCGCAGTCCGAGAAGGACAAGGGGCGCTGGAAGGTCGAGGATTTTGAGGAGACCGCGGTGACCAAGACGACTACTATCGACGACGGCGAGGAGGTTCTCGCCGAGGACCAGGTGGAGAGCAAGTTCAGGGACCTCCAGGCTGGCATCGCGAGCAAGGCAGAGTGTGATCGCAAGGGGGCGAAGACGATGAAAGAGGACGCCCTCGTCTCGGCGGGCCTCTTGCAGTCCATTCTGGGCAAGATTGGGCGGGGCGCCGACGTGGGCAGCGACTGTGAGCGCGAAGAAGGGGGGGATGGAGATGATGACGCTGGCGATGACGAGGCCCCGGACTCGAACAGCGAGGAAGCCTTCGACAGCGACGAAGATCAAGCGGCTGCTGTCCTGGGCCATCTGCTCGGCAGGAAGCAGGCGCCGTCAGCGGGCAAGCAGAAGTCGGGCGGGAGCGGCGGCGCCAATAAGTCTTCGGCTAGAGGCAAGGCGGGCAAGAGCGGCGGCGTCGCAAGCTCCAAGGGCTCCAGTGGCGGCCGGGCGGGCGTGGATCGCTTCGCGACCCCTCGGGTTGCTCGCGCAGGGGCGTCTTCGGTCGACGGCGGCGCCTCGACCTCGCGGTCGCGGCTCACGGAGACCGAGCAGGACAGCGGCAACAAGAAGCAGCGCGACATTCTGCAGATCGACGGCCGTGCCGAGAGGCTGAAGACTACGATCCAGGAAGGCATGGTCAAGGCTGAGCAGCAGCTCAACGATGCCATCGGCAGCCTCAGAGAGGGCGTCAAGGACTTGATCATCATGGACTCTGAGACCACCAAAGTCTTCAACGCCAACGCCGTCAAGTGCGTCAAGGAGGTGAAGCTCGCGTCCACCGTCGCCAAAAACCACCTGGGGAAGATCGCCCGGAGCGTGAACAAGGACAACTTCGAGGACGAAATGAAAGACTTGACTGACATCAAGGCGACTTGCGATAACATGGAGGCCCTGGGCAAGCTTGTCCAAGCGAAGGCCCCCCCTCCCGCTCAGTACTGCGAGCACTACGAACAGCTTCCAAAGGAGATCCAGGATAGACTTCCCGCCATCATGCACTTCGGCTTCCTGCGCGCGAAGGTCAACATGATTTCGCAGTACCAGAACTGGGAGAGCGTGGCGAAGGTGCTCGCCTGCGAGGACGAGGGGATGGGGAACATCCCTGCCGCAATGATGCCCGACGTGCTCAGAACGGCGCAGACGAATTTGGCAGAAGACGTTCTGATCAAGCTCTGCAAATCCATCCCCCTGGCTCCCCCGAAGTCCACCGGCTCATTGGCGGATGAGCGCCAGGCTGCCGTGCAATTTTGCACTGCCGCGACTGGCTCGGCGGGCGCCGACGCGGGCGGCGCGTCGCCGCGCATGGTCGGCGACGAGGCTTTCTTCTCGGCAGCCAAGGGCACGAAGGCGATTCTCGATTGTTGGTCATCCGACCCGCGGCAGATCCAACAGTTTCTGGACGACGTGGACAACTGCGAGGTGGTGGGCGGCACAGGTGTCAGCACGAGCCCCGTCCTCATGTTCTTGAAAAAACACCCGGTGGGCAAAAAGCTACGTGACCATGCTAGGGCTTGCTTGGAAAAGCGGGCGCAAGAAACAGAGTGCTGCCAGTTCCTCGAGAAGGCCAGAGACGCGCTCAGAGACTTCCCAACCAGCCTGAACCCAACGTGCAAGGCCGACCTCAAGAAGGCGCGCGCCGCTGTCGCGCGGGTGGACGACGTCACTGAGAAGATGAAGTCCGGGGCGGGCCATGGCAAGTTGTCCCCGCACATGGTGAAGGAGATGGAGGGCCTCGCGGAGCTCCAGGAGCGCACGGTGACCAATGCGATCAACACCTTCTTGGCCACTTCGTTGGACGGCGTGATCTCGACGTGCGCCAGTCTCATCGGGCAGGGCGGGGAAGGACCAAGCCGCTCCGAGGATGCCAGGTTGCCCAAACGTGGGGGCGAGGAGATGGGGGGGGGAGCGAGGGAGGGGGGGGCGGGACGAGAGGGGTGGAGGTGGGCGCGGACGCCGAGGAGGAGCAGGATGATGATAATGATGATGATGATGCTGATGATGATGATGATGAGGAGGAGGAGGAGGAGGAGGAGGGAGGAGGAGGAGGAGGAAGAGGAGGAGGAGGAGGAGGAGGGGGACGAGCAGGGGGAGGCCGAGGAGGAGGAGTAGAAGGAGAGGAACAGAGGGAGCATGGGCACCAGCATCAGCAGCACGTAAGTGCACCGTAAGTCCTGCTCGGCATTGCTCCAGATATCCCTCGCTCTCTTCCTTCATGTGCCACCTTGGCCCCTTCTCGCCCTGACCCTGCTTTCCTCTGCCTCCTCGGACTCCTCCTCCCTTGCTCTTGCGTCCTCTGTCCTCTGCTTCTCCTCCGCCTTCTTGGCTTCCTCTGCCTCCTCTGCTTCTCCTCCGCCTCTGCCTCTTGTGCCTCCCACCTCCGCCATCGCCCAGCTCTCCCCCCCGTTCTTTTGCGATTCCCCGCGGCCGCCCCGAGGACGGCGCCGGCGGCGCCGAGCAGCCGGGGGCCGAGGCCCAGAATGGCGAGGCGGGCGCGGAGAGCTCGGGCGTTCTCTTCAGCGACGCCAGCTGCTGCTTCGAGCTGGCGCCCGCGGCGTTGGACATCGTCCCCGAGGGCGCCATGAAGGTCGTGGAGAAGTGGCAGCAGATCGGCAGGCAGGTTAAGGCCATTGCAACGATGGCCGTCGAGTTCGTTCGGACAGGTGAGCTGCCGTCGAACACCGCTGCGGCCCAGCTCACGCAGCTGCTCGAGGTGACTCCGGAGACCATCAGCTGCTACGCGTCGGCCAGCGTCGTCGCGGCGTGGCCCGACGTCAAGAAGCACCTGGAGGCCGGTGCCGACGCGATGCGCAGGGCGAGGGGGGACAAGGCGAGGGTCGCGCTGAACTACATCTACCAGCAGGAGTGGAAGGCCTTCACGGATAAGGACGCCGCGGGGTCGCAAATCCCTGCACGCCGCCTCGACGCGACAGCCCCCCCCTCCCCCGCGGAGGGGGGGCGCGGGGAGAGGGCGTCGAGGGCTGGAGGAGCGGGGGGTGGAGGAGGCGGCGTAGTGCCCAGGGCCCCCCAGGAAGAAAGCATCCGATGCGGGGTCGGGCTCTGGAAATCTCGGGGGGGGGAGGGGGGCGAGGGAAGGGCGGAGTGGGTTTGGCGGGCAGCGCCGCGGCTGAGGCAGGCAGGAGGAGGTCTATCAGGAGGGGCGCGGCAGAGGGGGGTAAGCGGGGGCCCTGATAGGGCAGCCCGATGAGATGGCGTTCGGATGCGTCTGGGCGGGCGGGGCGGCGGCGGCGGCGGCCCCAGGACGCCGCGGCCCTCTCGGACGCCCTCGCGCTCCTCGACGGCGTCCCCGTGGCCATGCGCGAGCCGATCAACGTGATCGCGAAGTTCCGCGTCCTGCAGGCCGACCCGGGCAAGGCCGAGGCCAAGAACACGCTTGGCAATTTGGCTGGCATGGTCGAGACCGTGGAGAAGGCGAAGGCGGCAATTTCCGATGATGGTTGGGGCAGCATCACCGAGGAAGGAGTGGACTTCATCGCCAACGTGAAGATGGTCAGCTCCGAGATCGACGCTGAGCTGAAGGAGCTCAAAGACGAGGTGAAGGCGATCGTGGAGCGCGACGTCGCGACCCCCCTCCAGGAGAAAATCGATAGCTTGAAGGAGGTGACTGGCCAGGCCCCCGCCGTCAAGGAGGAGAAGGACTTCTTGGCGTTCATGGCCAAGAGGGCTACCGGCGCCGCCTACGTCGCGGAGTTGCAGAAGGAGGTCGAGGACGCCATGGCTGCCATCGAGACGACCAAGAACGGCATGGGCAGCGCCGCGGCGAAAATCGTTGACGACATCTGCGGCGCTTGCAAGGCGTATGCCGATAGGGCGGTCCTGCAGGCTCGCAAGATCTTGCACGAGTTCGCGATCCTGGCCCTGGTGCGCAGCAGCCAGATCAACCATCCGAAAAGGGGCCCAGCCATCAGGAGCGACATCGACAACCTCGTGACGGCCCTGAACGCCCCCGAGTCCAAGCACATCAGGGAGGCAATCGACCAGGACTTGCTCAAGGAGGTGGAGGCGCTCGCCAGCCCGGGGTCCCAGAAGGGCGGGACCAAGAAGGGCGCAGCCGTGGCCGACACCTCTTGTGAGAAGAAGCGCCCCAGGTCCAAGGCCAGCGCAGAGGCGCCGCCACCAAGGGCGCCGAAGGTGCGGAAGGTCGCCACGGCCGCCAGCGCCTCCGACGCCGCCGGGGGCGAGCCGACTGAGTCGCAGCCGCCCGCCAAGAGGTCGAAGCAGAGGAAGGCTGCTGCCGCTAAGTCGGCGGCGAAAAGCTCCGAGTCGTCGGACTAGGGCAGATCGGAGGGTGGAGGGGAGGGTCGGAGATGAAGGGGGAGAGCCAAGCTTTCGTTCAGTAGTTAGTTGAATTCGTTGACATATTGAATGTCATCGCCGCCTCTGGGCGACGATGGACGCCCGTCGTACGTGGTAGCTCACGGCGCTGCACCAGCCAGCAACACAACTAACAGCAAGTACAGTGCTTGAAGCTCGCGCTGAAAATTGCGATCATTGCATGATGTGTGGTGTGTGTGGTGTGTGGGGTAGATATTGTACGTTATACTAACGAATAGCTGGTCATCGAAAACATGACGTGCACGCTACACACACGGCATCACGTTGCAACGTCCTCAGGGGTGTTCTTCCGCCTGAGCCGCCGGCGACGCAACAGGTTTATCTCTGCCCGTGTTCTTCCTATCGCAGAAGGGGGGGCGGCAGATGGGGGAAGGGGAGCAAGACGGAAAAACAAAGGGGAGTACAAGGGCTGCCATGGCAGAGGGGGAACGAAAAGGGAGAAAGGGATGCCAAGCCTTGGAAGAGAGCAGGAGGAGGAAAAGGAAAAGGAGCAGGACGAGGAGGAGGAGGAGGAGGACAAGGAGGAGGATCAGGAGGAGGAGGAGGAGGAGGAAAAGGAAGCGCGGCCTATCCCGCCACCGTGCCTGGGTAGTGGGTCAGAGGCCTCATGGATTGGATGTCGGTTGGGATATCGTGATCCTCTTTGGTGCCTCTGGGGACCTCTTGGGGGCCTGATTGGGCTTCTTGGGGGCTTCTCGGGGCCTCGTGGGAGCTTCTTGGGACCTCTTTGGGGCCCATTGGGGGCCTCTTGGGGCCTCTTGGGGGGTAATTGAAAGTTTCGTGGGGCGGGGCAGGGGCGCTCGAGTTCAGGGCCCCCTCGGAGGCCACGATCCTCGTGAGGGGTGTCAGAAAATAGCCCCCCCAGAGTCACGCGAGAAGATGCGGGGGTACCGCGGCAAGCCCCAACAGACATTGCCCGAGGGGGTGGGGCCCCCTTCATAAGCCTTCAGGATTGAGGACTGATGCTCAGGGGGTGAAGGAGAGGACCTTAGGATACGCCCATTCAGTGGCACGGTGGCTGATCTATTACATAACATATCTGTTATAAATAAGCTAATATAGTAGGTGCACTGTCAGATCATATTGTATTATATCATAGTATGATATGTAGTAAAATATAACATACTACATTCTGTTATACTACATTCTATTATATCAATTTAATGTATACTATATACTATTTACTTTATAATTATTATATAATTAAATATAAAGTTTATTTAGTATCTAATTCTGCGCTTATTATATATATATATGTTGAGTTTTAGCGAAATGTTGTTGTAAGTTGTACAATATTTGTTTAATTTGTTTGAATTGTGTTGGGGTGGTGTTTTTAAAGATTTGCTATGTTGTTTAGATGTTGGGGATGTTGTGATGTTGGCAGTTGGGCGTTCTAGGCAGGTTTGTTGAAAGTTGGCGATTCTCTGATTGTGCTTAGAGGAGCTACCTTCTGAGCATTACTAATGTATATGCCATTCTTCGTTTCTCAAGTGCTTCTCTCGAGCCCGATGACCGTCCCAAGCGTTTCCAGGGCGAAGCCGCAGGCGGCCCACAAGCGTCTGCCAGGAAGTAGCTGGCGGCGCCCCTATGAAGCCGCAAGCGACCCTTAGGGATCAGGTCTGAAGTGATCGGCCGTCGCTTCAGATAGCGTCCAGGGCCGGAAACAATATGCAGTTCCAATTTTGTCAGACCTCGTGCGTCGGGGAGCGTTGGGTAAACATATTCGCCATCAAGGTGGTGGGTCCTGAGGGAACTGTTGGTCACTCGCGGGAGCGCAAAGACAATCGCACGCTGCGCATCCCGGGGCGCGTTGCGCGAGCTTAGGCGACCTAAGAAACGAGTCCTGAGGCTTGTTGCCGCTGGCAGGACTCCCTGGGCCCTCCCCGGGCCCCAGGGGCCGTCAAATAATAGTTCACTCGGGGGTGGGCAGAACCCCCAACAGTGACACGTCGATTAGTGAATTGTCCGGTTTCGGTTCTCGAGAGGGCGCCGTGGCCGTTATTTTCCAGGCTTGCGCCCGCCAGGTTTGGGCCTCAGGTCGTTTTCACTAAACCACGTTTTACTAAAGGGGGGTCTGTCCATCCCCGATTCACGATGAAGAAGTGGTCATGTGGGAAGGCCCCGGCGTCCAGGACCCGCTTCCTCGGGACCTGGTTTTTTGAGGCCAAACGTACGCGGCAGGTTAGTGTTTCGCGTCGACGTGGCGGCGACCCCAGCGCGGGCGTGCGAGCATGAGCGCCGCCAGTGGCCTGGGATGGGCCGATGTCGGGCGATCTGCGCTCGCGGGGCGCCACGATGGCTCCGTGGCGGAACGGCCCAGGCAGTGTCAGAAGCCAGGGCCGGAGCCATCACGACACGAGACTGACGTATTGCACCGATCCTGGGCCCAACATCGGCCTGGCCAGGACATCGATGTAGGGGTGCTATATACATCCCCAGGCCGAAAGTTTCTTCCTCGTGGATTCGACATTTGAGAACACCGATAGATCCAATTGGATCTTTTTTGAGTGTGTGACAGTGTCGTGAATCCTATTGCTGTCTTGCGCGGATCCAATTTCCCGTGCGTGAGAAACTAATGGATCCATTTATTTTCCAGGAAGCCGCAAGTGCTTGCTTCGATTAAAGGTATGAGAACACCGATGGATCCAATTGGATAGTTGTTGTTCGGATGTGCGACAGTGTCGTGGATTATATTTCTGTCTTGCGCGAATCCAATATCTTCCTAGGACGGAGAGGGGAAGGAGGAGGCACGAAGCCGAAATCCGCTCACCCGAACGGCACGTAGCTTCCGACAAGTGGGGCTCAAGAGGAAAATCTTCCGGCCTGCGTAAGTATCTCATGGAAAGAGCCGGCCGACCCTAAACCCGATCCGGGCAGGCCTAGGACAAAGATGAATGTTCCCGAGCGTTCTGGAACGTTCTCGAGGCGTTCTGGAACGCTCCCAGAGTCTGCGACGGCCCGTGGTCTTCCGTATGGTATCCCGTGGTTTCTCCCACGGTTTTTTGTCCGCACGCTCTCCCGTAGGATTTCCCGTATGTTCTCCCGTACGGTCTCTCATTCTTGTCCGAAATGTTCTACCGTAGGTTCTCCCGTAGGTTTTCCCGCGTATTACCCCGTAGGTTCTTCCGTTGGTTCCCCACATACTCTTTCGTAAGTTCTCCCGTCCAGTCTCCCGCATGTTGTCCCGCTTGTTCTTCTGTATGGTGTCCCGCATGTGTGTTTGTATGTTCCCCCGTAGGTTCGCAACATGTTCTATTGTATGATATCCCGTGCGGTCGCCCGCATGGTCTTCCATATGTTCGTTCGTATGTTATTCCGCATGGTTGTTCCGCATGTTGTCCCGTACGGTTTCCCATTTCACACTACAGCAGCGCAATGATGCGTCAACGCTTTAAGTATGTGTTGTTAAAGTATATTGTTTAGGTAACGCGGTGTGCTCTGTACGTGGATGTGATGGATGATTAGAATGAGTGTGCGCGGCGTGATGATTAGACACCGTATGTTCCCGACGAGTTGCATGCATCCGTGCACTTGCCTACAACAGCAGGCAATTGTACGGTGCGCAACGGTGAAAGCCACGTGTTGGAAACCAACCGACCGCGTGGTGCGGCGAAGAGGTGTGACGCATCCGGCGTCCTCCGGCTCATCTCGCCATCGTGCCCAGGTCGTGGACAAGGGGCCGTTTCGAAGCCAGTTGGGGTCTATAGATTGGATCCCTCTGGAGAGCAGCTTGGGGGATGGGCGGTCTAGGGAGCCATCTTGGAGGAAAGGCCTTGAGACGAGAGGTCGTCTTCCCCCTCTTAGGGCCGTCTTGGTGGCTACTTGACCCTCTTAGGGGCCTCCAGGGCCGTTTTTGACCAACTTGGGCGCTCTTTCGTTACCAGGAGAGAAGGAAACACACAGACATAACTAATCGTCGACTCCTAGGAAAGTGTCGGAAAATATGGGACGAGGGGGGGAAGACGAAAACCCAGAAAATATTGGGAAATACGGGGGATCCTGGGAGTTGTGTCTATTCATGTGTGTACCCCTGGGCCCCTGTTATCCTAAGACCTTGAAGATGAGCGTGCTAACACACTGTACGGCCTGGGCCTCTCGGGCTGGCCCTCGGGAGCGTCGCGGACGGCCCAAGACGCGCCCAGGAGGGCTCATGGACGGTCCTCGGGACCAGCACGGGCCATGCTGCACGTGCGGATTCTGCAGTCACCCCGCACAGTGAGGATGGACAACCTTCCCAATGGCTAACATGTTCCAACCTGCTTTGGCTCTGATCGCCAGAAAGAATGTCGAGCACGCAGAAGGTACCGAAAATTGAAGGTTTTCACGTGTCGGGTCCTGGGAGGCGACACTGTTTCGACACTCTTTTCTGGGTGCTCGAAATTAGTGCTTGGGATGTGGTCCTTGAGTACGATGGGGGTAATGTAATCCCAAAGGTGCCCTTGCATCTTTGCCCCTTCGGCCCATCCTTAGCGGCTTTCGCTGGCCATCCTCGTTCGAAAAACGTGCTAACATGGGTCTCTAGGGCCCTTGCGTCCTTACCGCGCATCCTTATGATACGGGTCGACTGTAGGTCACGCTCCCAAGGCCTACAGAAAAGTTACACGAACAGGAGCGCCCAGAGCTCTGGGCGCTGGGCCCCACAAGGAGCACTCACCAGGTATTATACATAGAAATCGAAGACACCAGAGGACACTGCGCTGAGTGCCTTCGGCAAGGTGGCTGATCAGGAGAGGGGTTGTATGGAGGAGGAGGAGGAGGAGGAGGAGGAGGAGGAGGAGCGGAAGGAGGAGGAGGGGGAGGGGGAGGGGGAGAAGGGGAGGGGGGGGAATTGCAGGAGGATGAGGAGCAGGGGCAAGACATGGACGAGGGGAGGTTTCGGACGCGGGACAGAAGAAGCTGCCAGCCAAGCTGGAAGCCTCCTTTGTCCTTTGCCCGATCCCTCCTTTGCTGCCAGCCAGATTTCCCACACTGGACCCATTTGGAACCGCATGCCGATTGTTTTCGATTCGATGGTTCTTAGCTTATCCGATTCCGATTGTTCGACTTGAGGTTGTGTGACGTTGCAGCCCCGTCCGTTGGCTCTTGTCGGGCGGGCCCAGGAAGAGGACAAGTCGTGACAGAGCGTTCAGGAATGCTGACCCACATGCTCTCAGATATCCCGAGTTCGTTGTGCCGATTTGGTTCGCCGGGGCCTCGCCGATCCGAGACCCACGTTCCAATCCGAGGGAGAGTGGACCTGCCCCGAGGCTGACGCCTATGCGAAGGCACCGCCTGGTGAACCAGTGTTCCTGGGCCTCGGAAGGCTGTCGGCACTGATCCAGTCGGGGCCCACCGGGGCCCGGAGGTGTCCACAGCCACCGCCCCCCGGGATCCCTGGGACATCGGCTGCCCGGGCGGCGCAGGTGTGTGTACCCAGAAGTTGGATGCAGTGGAGGCCCAGGCCAGAAAGCACCCTGCTTGCCTCTAGGGTGCCCTGGGTGTCTTGGGTTTCGATGGTGCTGCGATGGAGAGCGTGACGTTCCCACGCCAAACATCCATGGGCGTCCTGGGGTCTCAGGGTTGTGTTTCTCGTGAAAGGTTTCTTGTGGTCGGCCCCTGCTGCACCCAGAAACCGGATAATTTCACCGGACGCGGCCAGCCTGGGCGAGAGATGGGTGCACGTGTGGCCAGCTGCCTCGCTAGCGCTCGGCCCCATCACGGCCGTCTGTAGACTTCAGTCGGGCCTGTCCCTCTACGGGGGGAATAGCCAAAAATACCGTGGAGTGAGACAAAATGTCAGGGGACGATGTTTTGAGTATGTTTGAGCATGTGCTGGCTGTTTTTGATGATCTTTCATTTCTCGACCCCAATCCGCCTGTAGGGGGACAGGCCCGACCTCAAGTCTAGACCCTGCGCCCGCACGTGCATCCAGAGCGTGGCCTCCCCGCGTCCCGCACGTGCACCCGGCCACGCCTCGTCACGCCAGCCTCCCTGGTGCGCTCTGGCCTCGAGCCTGCGGGGCCCCCGCCCCGCCGGCTCCTGTTCGTGGGAGAGGTCGCCGACGTGGAGCTGTGCGGGGACGAGCCGTGGTTCGCCGAGGCGGCGGTCCGGAGGAGGCGCCGCGGGCGGGCTCCGCACCGCGCCGTGCCGCCGCCGCCGCCGCCGCCGGACGTGCGAGCGCCGCGCGGGAGGTCACGTCGGGCGACGCCTGCCCGCGGCGTCCCCGGGAAGGGCCCGGCGAGACGACGGCGGCCCTTGCTTCCTGTCTGGGCCGCCCGGAGGCTCGCGGTGGCCACGGCTGCCTTCGCCTCCGAAGACGGGTCGGGAGGGGCCCTGTCGGGCGGGCCCAGGGCCGGGATGGAGTCGCTCCAGAGCTCCGCCCTCCGAGCGTTCCCGAGCGCCCGATGCGTCCTCCAGGGATCCTCGACGTATCCCGGTACGGTGTCCCTGTCCTGGTCTCGTAATTCCTTTTCGGGAGGAGTCCAGCGCTGCGCTCCTGTGGCCCCGCTTCTGGCCAGGGGCGGCATCGCGGATCGAGGAAGCGCAGACATGAATTGAAGAGCGTGGATTAGCGACAGGTCCCGCTTTCGTGCAGATTCGGGACAATCCGCCACCAGGTCAGGCAGAATCGGGCTCGTGTCGGGGAAGTGCTTTGCACGATCCTCGGATTCGGCGCCCTCGCGCCAGATCCAGGGATTCGTCATCCATGTTAGCTTGCGTTCGAGAAGACGGGGCCGAAAGTTCTGGTCACGTTTTTTTGCTCACGGCGTCGGAGGTCGGTGTGGTTGCTCCCCTTCGTCCCAAGGAGCAGTGGGGATTACGCAGTTGGCGAAATGCCCGGGTCACCCGTGGGGGCGCGAAGATTCTCGCGCGTCGCGAGTCGCGGTCTGGGCCAGAGCGGTTGCCTCTCTCCAAGGGGGTTACGCGCGAGGGCGGGCGGCCTGGTAATATCGAGGGTGATCGGCGCGGCAGCTCTTTTTTGGGCCTCCGTGGGCGTGATCCAAGAGCTTTCGGTCCGAGGCCCTTTTTCACTCAGGGGAGGTTTACTGAAGGGAGGTTTGTCCGCCGCCGAATTATATACCCAAACGCCGTATGCATGACAACTACGTGATCACGGCAGCACACCATGTCTACGGAGCGCGGTTGCGCGTTTGTTGGTTCCTCCTCGTTCTGCTGCTGCGCCTCCTCCCCATCCTCCTCCCCGCGTCCCAGGAGGAGGGGGAGGAGGAGGAGGAGGAGGAGGAGGAGGAGGAGGAGGAGGAGGAGGCGGAGGAGGAGGAGGAGGAGGAGGAAGACGGCGAACTGCGGACCACGTGGGGCTCAGGAGGGGCTCTTGTCTCCGGGCCTGTGTTCCTTGGAGCCGGGCCGGGAACCCGTTCGTGGCCGAGGCCGGGAACCCGACGGAAGAGGAGCCCCTTTTCCGTCCCTCGCGTGGCGCTCCACGTGGTGGCCTCCTCCCCCTCCTCCGCCTCCTCCCCCTCCTCCTCCTCCTCCTCCCCTCCTCCTCTCCTCCTCCTCCTCCTCCTCCTCCTCCTCCTCCTCCTCCTCCTCCTCCTCTTCCGCTCCTCTTTCTCCTCCGCCGCCTCCTGCTCCTCCTCCACCTCGCCCCCCCTGAGGCCCATCCTCCCTGTCGTGCTCCTCTCCGTGCGCACTGTCCTCGCCCCCCTCCTCCCTCCTGCTCCTGGGTCGCTTAAGTCGGGCATGTCTCTACACAGGAGGGATATTCAAAATGATTAAAAGATAGTCTGGGGACGTTTTTTTATTATTTTTGTTAGTGTGGTTCGACGATTTGTTTGGTCTTCCAAAATCCGCCCATAGGAGGACATGCCCGCCCTAATGCTTCGTCTTCCTCCTCGTCTCGAGCAGCGGATTCCCCACCCAAAGGGTTCTTTGTCACTGTCCTTTATTATGATCTGAATCGTGACGATCTCACGTAGGAAGAGGGGGGCATGGACCCCCCCCTACACATGATGGTTCTCGCGCGCATGCTGCAACGATTGCAGCGCACCCTTGCCCTGACGTGCCCCGTCCCGCCCAAGTGTTACGGAGTGGCCCAACCCCCTCCCCCCCCCTCTCCTGAGTAACGACCGTCACCCGAAAAAGACAAAAAGGCAATCTCGTTTCGGTCCCAACGATCCGATTCGATTCCGACGATCCGCTGCGGCCCGATGTTAGCATGGCGCTGTTGTGCATCCCAGGTGCGGCCAGATCCAAATTCGGACTCCGTGTCGATGTTGCTTGATCCGAGGCGTTTTCTGATCTGATTTCCCGATTCGATGCTGGCAGTAACAAGTGCTAGTGCACAAACTTCTCGGGAGAAAGGGCGTTAACAGTATCCTCGAACCTCAGGCTTGGAGCGGTGTGGAGGCTGCATCATCATCCTCCTCGGTTGTAATCTTCTGGAGTTCCAATTTAGCTTCGGCGCTGGCATATCCACGGCCGAAAGCAATACTTCTCTGACCTGGTCCAGCTGAAGATGGCTTCATCCCGCAATGTTGGTTGGTTTTGACTTACTCCGGCTTAGTCGCCCCCTAATTCTAGTGTGATGGTTGTAAGCCGTTCACACAGAGGCTTCCCAGGAGATGGCTCCTCAAAATGCGCCTTACCTCCCTAGACATGTGATGTCCTGATGTATTCAATACACGGTCCCCAGAAGTCCCGACCTTCTCACGGGACCGGCTTTTCATCCTGAGTCTTTTGTTGACGGTCCCATGTCCCGGTAAGGGCCCCCAAACCGAAAATTAGGAACGACATTATTGTCCCGATCTTTTTCACGCCGCGAGCATGTCTGAGTCATCTTCCTCTGTTCGATCCTCGATCCTCCTTCTCCTCCTCCTCCTCCTCCTCCTCCTCCTCCTCCTCCTCCCCCTCCTCTTACTCCCCCTCCTCCTCCTCCCCCTCCTCCTCCTCCTCCTCCTCCTCCTCCTCGTCCTCCTCCTCCTCCTCCGTGCAACCCCTTTCCTTATCATCCACCTTGCCGAAGGCACTCAGCGGAGTGTCCACAGGTTCCTTCGATTTCTCTGGATAATATATGATGAGTGCTCCTTGTGCTCTGGGCGCTCCTATTCGCGTGGGTCTGCGTCTTCTTCGCCCAGTGCTTCTTTCGCGGCAACCGCGTCACAAAGGTCAATGCGACCATGCTGAAGGCCTTCGACTCGCCCTGCTACCCTGTCCTGGCGGAGCAGGGCATCAGCCTGAGCGTGCTGGAAGAGCTCGACGAGCAAGAATGTGGCAGTTTGGCCAGCCTCCGCAAGGAGCTTCTCGCGGCAACGGACCTCCAGTCCCGCTCGGGGGAAGTCCGCGAGAAGGTGGCCGCCGCGCAGCGCCTCGCCGCCACCAGCCGCCAGCGTTTGGCCAAGAAATGCACGGGCGGCAATGGCGACGCTCTGGACTCTGCGCAGGCGGCAGCAGCACCAGCCGCAGCAACACCTGCGGCAGCAGCTCGCGCAGCAGCTCGCGCAGCAGCTCGCGCAGCAGCAGCGACAGACGCAGTTGCAGCAGCAGCAGCAGCAGCGGCCCCTGACGACGATGTCGCCGCGAAGAACGTTGGAGGTGTTCCAGGAACTCCTGCCGAGAAGGCAGGCGACCCCGTGCTGGCTGCGGCGGCCGCCAAGCTGAGCCAGGCCATGTTCAAGGCCGCCGAGCAAGCGAAGGTAGCTTCGGAAGCTCGCAGTGCCCCAGGCTCGGCTGACCCAGGTGCAGCGCCGGAGGCCGCCCATGCGGCGTCGCCCGACGACGAGTGCAGCAGCGTGTGACGCCAGGCGCCGCCAGCGGCTTCAAGGGTAGCCGTTGGCGCGGCTGGCAGTGGCGCGCAGCCGCACAGTTTTGGTATTTTTGACGGTCATGTTGTTTTCCTTGGTGTTGAGGGGTCAGCGCCCGCAGTCGCAGCCGACTGCGCTCGCGGAGCGTCAGCACCAGGACGAGGGTTGATCATCGACGGCGCCATGTGGATCGTGGCGAGCCCCCCCGCAAAAGCCGCACTCTTTTTTCGCGAACATCATTGCGATTGAACCGCAGGCCTGGAAGTCAGTGGAGAAGGAGTGCACCGACTACGATTTCCTGGGCTTCGCGGAGACACATTCGCTCCTCGGCCAAGTTGGAGGAGTGGACGCGTAAGGCGAAGCGTGTTGGATGGTGGGTTCATGCCAACCCCGCCCGCGCCTCGGGCGGAGGGGGCACCGAGGCTGGTGAGCGGCTGCTCGCCCGTCAGCATCTCCACGCGCACCACTTGGAGGCCGCCGCACCAGCGCCCAGGCAGCCGTGCGCCCCAGCCTCCTCTGACCTGGGCGGCTTCCAGGCCAGCGCGTTGCACGTGCAGGGACACGCCGTGGTGGCCATCGTCTTCTACGCCTTCTCGTCCCTTGGCTGGGCGGGAGATAACCCACGCAGGCATGGTCGCCTCGGCGCGCTGCTCGCGGCCCTGCATTTGCCCTGGCTGGTGCTCGGCGATTTCAACATGGGGCCGTCGGCGCTGCAGCGGCGTGGCTTCGTGGAGCGGGTCGGCGGCCACGCGCTCCAGTGCAATGCAACCTTTACCTGCGCCGTTGGCACCGCGGGATCGCACATCGACTACGGCTTGCGCTCGCCCTCCTGCTTGCCGTACGTCACAGGGTTTCGAAACGTGCAGGCCGCCCCCTGGAAGACCCACTGCGGCCTCGCGGTGGAGCCCCTCGGCAGCGGCCAGCAGTTGATGGTGCGCCGCCCGGCGGTGCCCGGACCCCTGCCCGCGGGAACGCGACCCCGCCCGCCGCCGACACCTTCCACCAAGCGGTGCGAGGCGCGCTCCCGCAGAGACGCCATCCGCCTCAAGTGGGGCGATTTCTCGAAGGAGGCCTTCGGCAGCGGGTCGGAGGCACCCGAAACGGACGCGCCCACCGACGATGCGGACGGCGAAGGGTTCTCCTCCAGCGACGGCGATGACTCGTGGGCTAATGAAGTTGAGAATTCGCTGCTGCCGCCGCCACAGGATGACGCGCCCCCCACCAGGGAGAAAGGCTCACCCTCTGGCAGGCCGCCCCAGCCCAGCACCCGCTGCCTCAGCACGTTCGCCGAGTCGCCGCTGCCGGCAGCCACCCACGACGCTACGACGCTACATCCGTTGCTGGCGGAGGCGAAGGTTGTCGACCCCAGGCCCGTGCCGTTCCCAAGCGGCCCTCCATGGACGAGGACTACGTCGACCCTTTCGAGTGCCTGGACGAGGACGACGACCAGGGCATCCCCCCGCACGCGGGCATCGAGAAGCCCCCCGAGGCCGAGCAGGTCTTAGAGGGGGCCTCGGACCGCGGGCCGGTGGACGGCGGCCGAGCGGCGGCTGAGGAGGTGGGCGGAAAACAGTCTCAGTGCCCCCCTAGCTCTGGGGCGCGGCAATCACAGCCCCTCACGCCCCACCCCGTCACCTCCATCTCGCCCGCGCGCGACGCCAGCCCAGATCACGGAGGCGATGTTCCCTAGTGGATACCGGAGCACACTTGGGAGCGAGCGGCTAACGCCAGAGCCCCATTCTCTACCCCGCGGGGAGCGATCGGCGAGTCGGCCGCCTACCGCGTCGGCGCCAAGGTCATTGGGCCTCTCAGCGACGCCTGCGCCAGATGGGCTCGCAAGGCCGAAGCGGCCGCGCGTCGCCATGCACGAGAAAACCCAGCATGGCCGAGGACTTTCTCGAGACGACGGCGTTCGCCTGGTCGAGTGCCAGGCGTCAGCGGCCCAGCGCGCCATCCACGCGGAGGTCACCGACAACGCCTGCGCTGTGGGCTGGTCGGCGGCGCTACGCACTGCCCTCGAAGTTCGCGCACCACTCCAAGGGGGTCGTCGGCAGCACCCCTGTTGCGCGCGCTGCTGCCGCCGAACGCCGCCGCGCTGCCGCCGAGTGTCGCCGCCTGGTTCAGGATGCCCCTGGCCATGCCCAACGCGCTCTCGGCGCTGGCCGAGGCGCGGGTCGACGCGTTCGTGGGGCAGCTACTGGGGAGCCGCCCATCATGGGCCAGTCTCCGTCGGGGCCTTCGCGCTCTGCCACGCTAGCCCATCCATCCAAGCTGTCGAGCATGTGCTGGAGGTCGTGCTGCGCAGCCTGCGCCGCGCGCGGGGTCGCGCCGTCGGCGCCCCCTTGCGCAGCTTCAAAGATTGGATCGTCACGCCGCAGGGCTCGTCGGTGCTCTTCAAGCCCGCGAAGAGGCAGCCCGACCTGGCCGACGATATGTTCGACCCACAAGGATGTCAGCCTCTCGTCCACCCCCGGGACCTGGTGGATCACAAGGCCAGGGTCTGGCACGAGCTGTGGGCACCCCTCCAGGAGGACAGGCACGCGGTCGACACCTTCTGGAACGAGCTGCATGGGATGCTAGACCTCGAGGACCTTCCCGCGCTGGATCCCCCCAGTTGAGGGCCGCCTTGAAACGCATGCGCCCTCGCGCAGGGAGAGGCGTCGACCAACTGCGTCCTAGCGATGTCGAGCGACTACTTGATTGCGCCCTCAACGAGCTTCTCGACCGGTACTCAGAGTGCGAGCAGTTGGGCTGCTGGCCGTGGCAGCTGCTTTTGGTCTCGGGGCAGCTGCTGGCCAAGAAAGCGGGGGGCATGCGCGCGATCGGCATTCTCTGCGTGATCACCCGCATGTGGAGCCAAGCTCGCGAGCCCGTCATCCAGGATTGGAGTCGGGACACGGCGCCGCCCTGGGATGCCGCGGCCCGCGGGAACGCCACCGCATTCGAGGCCTCTGTCCGCGCTACAGACGAGGAGGCCTACAGCCCGATGGGCATGGCGCGCTCGCACGCCATGTTCGACATCGAGGCCTTCTCCATGGATTGGGTCAAGCTCGGACGCGCCGCCCTGCGGTTGGGCTTTCCCCCCGCCATGCTTGCCCTCGAGCTCCAGCTGCGCCTTGCCCCGCGGGCTTGGATCCGCGACGGGGCAGCATCGCCGGCATTCCAACCTACCAGGTCCATCGTGCAAGGGGCGTGCTCAGCGACGCGGTTTGCGCGGTGCCTAGCCCACCTCATCATGGATAAGATCGCGCAGTCCAAGCCGATTGGGATTCCGGCCCCCCGCATCTGGATCGACGACCTGTCCGAGGCGGCGGCCGGCACGGAGACAGGCGTGGAGAGCACGTTAGTTGCCACGGTGGCCGTGACCTGCGACACGTTCGTCTCCGACGGCCTCCGCATCTCGCCGAAGAGCGCGGTCATCGCCAACCGCCGCGGGCTAGCCAAGCGCATCATGAACGCGCTGCGCGCCAGGGGTCAAGTCATCACGGTCACCAAGGGCTCACCATGTCTCGGAGTCGGCCTCACCGCGGGCAGGGGCACGCAGCGACCTACTCAGACTAGCAGGTCGAAATGGGCCGTCAAGTTGCACCTTCGTGTTCGGGGTCTCGCGAGGGCCAGCAAGGGGCATCGCGCCTGCTCGCGGCTTGAGATGCCGCCTCCCCCCCCAAGCAGCCGCCAGCTACGGGAACCAGATCCTGGGCACCCCAGCCTCATGGCGGCGCAAGGCCCGCCAGCGCCGCGGCGCCGTCAGCGCTGCAGCTAGCAAGGGCAAGTGCCTCACTACCGTCCTGCAGCCCCTGCATGGAGTTCAAGATCCTGCACAGCGCCTCCCGCGACAGCAACTCGAGCTCTGGTTGCAAGCATGGCGTCGCGATGCTGCCTTCCGGCGGCGAGTCCAGCAAGCGTGGACCCCGAATCTTTGTCTCTACATGCTCAGCGCCATCGTCAAATTCGGGGTCCGATCTCAGCGCTGTTTAGCCTTGTTGATTGAATACGTCTGGGATCCCGTGGGCCCGCGCGGGCGGGTTCGCCACCTCCCTGGCAGCGGACGGGGGCGCTGGACATTCCCCGACGCGGAGGCGCTCGCCGACGGTTCCACTCAGAAGTTGCTCGACGCATTCGACGCCTCGGTGCGGGAGAAGCTATGGAGCGACGCCGCCCTTCACTGGCGCGGGGAAGGCCTGCAGCATGGGGCCGACATGGGCTCCCATCGCGCCATGGTGAAGATGCTCAAGGGGCCCCAGCACCTCGCGCCCCCCATGGCGTCCAGCGCAGCTGGCGGCTCATGGCCTGGCGAGCGGGTCGCCGACACCTCTGGCACCCAGGACTCGGTCAACTGCATATGCCCCAGGTGCAGGCGCGACGTGGAGACGCCGTTGCACAGAATGTGGACATGCGAGGCCAACCAGGGTTTCAAGGCCTACGACCTCAGCGCCCACCTCGTTGTCAGAGCTCATGCTGAAGCGGACGCGTACCCCTGCTTCTGGCTTCGAAGCGTCCTATTTGCGGGC